>VDFB02000010.1:33269896-33301246 GCA_007258455.2 Sequoia sempervirens | reverse complement strand
TTAGTTAATTAATTTCTTCTTATTTAATCTCATTTTAATTAGTTAATTTGTTATTCAATTAATTTTCAATATTATCCTATCAATTAATTAATAGTTTAATATTAATTAATTAATTAATTAAAATTCCTTCTTTATCCTCTAGAAGTATCTATTAAATTGATTTATAATTTATTATTAATTAATCCATTCCCAAATCCATGCACATATAATTTTTTAATTATGAAAATGGGGATTACCTATTCGTGTGATGGTGAGATGGTTGCCCTGTTTGTGGTTCAACCAAGGTTCAAATCCCCTCCTCGACCCCAACGGTGTATACCAGTTTGGTCCCAACTATTTAGAGGTAAATAAAATGATGACTGATCTTGGAGGACGTACAAGTGATCTTGGTGGATGTGGTGACTGATCGTGCTAGAGGCATGTGCTGCTCATGGATCTAGTTTCCTATTTCCGTGTGCTGCTTGTAGACTATTGTCAGACCCACACAGGTCTTTCATGCCTGAAAAGTTCTAATCGTACTCTTGTGAGTCTTTCACTCCTTATGCTCGGTTGGTCTTGGAGGGATATGGACGACACAAACAGAGGAATGGCGCTAGTTCCAGCAGGGAGGTCAGCGGGACTGTTGGCAGGCATAGCACTGGGTGATCAGTGGAAGTGGTGGTTTAGTGGGGATGAGGCCCCCCGAATGTGGTCTCATTGGTTCATAGCTCCAGTCAAAAGTGTTCAAGATATTGCCCCTTAGCAGTGATTTACCAAGCAATTTTTTTTTTATTTAATTATGAAAATAATTGATTAATTATTCTCCCATGCATTCTTCAAATAATTACATGCACATATAATTATTTAATTATTCTCACATGCTATTCCTTTCTTCTCCATGAAAATCACTTAGTTGCCTCATGCAGCTAATCTAGTCCTTTGTGTAATCAATCCACTTCTTCATGCAATCAATCAACTCTTCCATGCACTTCGTTGATTGTTTCATGCAAATAGTTAACTTCTTTTAATACACTCATTAAGTTTAGCTGAGCAATGAACATGATTCAAATTAAAAATTAGAATAATTCTCAACTCTTCTATGATTGTCACTTCTTTATATTCACTTCACAATTTACATAATCCAATATTTAATCTTTACCTTCCATTTGTATTCTCAAAAATCTATAAATCTAGCATTTTATTCATCATATCATTAGCACTCTCTAATACAATAATATTTAATCATTTTTAGAATTCAAAGAATGTTAATGTTATGTTGCAAAAATTGAGAGCAATCACATGCATACTTTAGAGCAATAAAATTTGACTTGAGTTCAATAATTTGATAGAGTGGTTTTATTTTAAATTACATGTTTTCAATTTTTTTTTCCATGATTGTAATATCCAATAATTTATACATTTTTAGTGATTATTTGATTTATAGTTGTTTTCAAGTAGTGCTAGTCATTGGAAATTCAAACATAACTTATAAATTTCACTTTGATACCACATGTAACAACCCTTAAGTTATACAAAGTTTTTTTTTTTAATTTATAAATTTAATTAAAGTTTTTAAGTATTCATTCATATGTATACTTAGTTATTCATCTATCCATATGAGATAGTCATTCATTCATATAGGATATGCATTCACTATCTTGAGTCTCTTCCTAATGACTAAACTTCCCTAATAGAAGTGCACAAATGCCACCTTTATTCAAGAGTATATAAAAAAGGGCTAGAGTCCCAACTTGAAATTTATCCTAAAGTCTCAAAGAGTCAAGTAAATCTACCCATTATATTTTTTTGAATATATAGTGAGTTTATTTTTATCTTTAAATTTAATTTAATTTTTTAATTGATACAATTAATTTATTTAAGTTATATAAATGTTTATCAAAAGTTGGTATATCTAATTCCATAGAAAAAATACTAATTCAATTTCATAAAATCTATGTACTTGGAACCTCCTTCATTTACCCAAATTTCCTACATATTAATATCTATGACATTAAAGCATAATACATATGTCGTTCTATTGTTCTTTTTTTTTTCAATATTTGATGTGAAATGTTATAATTGAGTAAAAAACCTTTTCTATTTTCTTAGATAATTCTTGTTTGACTACTACCCACTAACTTGAAAGTCTTGGTCATTTAGATTATGATTTGTTTACTACTATATCTTAAATGCTATTACTATTAATGATTTTTTTAATGTTAAACTATCATTATTTTTTTACTTAATTAGTATTATATTATTGTGAGTCTATTTATTTGAGAACTATTTCTCATTTATACAAATTTAAATCAATGAGATGTCCTTATTGCTCCTCAACAATTTATAGAGATGATGTCATAAATCCATTGTTATAACTATGTTAGGTGATCGTTGTAGTAGTTTAATCATGATGGCATGCCCTATAAATGTCAACTAAAGACATCATTCATACCAAACATTGTGAGTGATTTTAGTTTTCATATCTTGTTTAAATGTTTAGATAGAAATTGAAAGAAAATAATAAAAAATAGAATAACTGACAACTAATTTGCATTTACATAAAATAAATTTAAAAGTAGTATTCTATCAATTTATTAAAATTACATATAATGAAATAAATTTTAAAATAATATTATTAGTACTTGCTTGTAGGTTTGTTTTTTCTTGGTTAATTAGTTATTAATAAGTTGTTTTTGAATCAATTACAAACTAAAATTTTTATTCTTTTCAAATAAAATTTAATCTTCCTAAAATTAACATGTATAATATTTATCTTTATCAATTTTAAAATTTGTTTGTCATGAACATGATTGGCTAAAAAGTTTTGGGTGTTATGGATGGATTTTTAGGAACTATGAAGGTGAACTATTATTTTTCCAGTTTTTTAGGAATGATTTTTACCTTACTTTCATGTGCATTATATTTTATAAGTTAGGCTATAAATAGGTAAATTAAATAATAAAGGTGAACTATTTATTTTCCATTTTTTAAGGAATGGTTTTATTAAGAGTTAAATTTTGAGAAACCAAAATTTATATCGATAATTGATAATTAATATTTTTATATTAAAATAATATTAAAGATAAAAATAAATTTATTTTAAGAAATATTTTTTTTGTATTGATGATAGTTTAGTCTCAAAATGGACCTTCACAGTTATAAAATAGGACCTTTACAATATTGTATATTGTATCTACGATGCATGGTGTATTATATGTTGATTTTCTAGATATTCTCCTTCTATATTTATATCCATTTATTCCTTTACATAGATCAACCATATATTTGACATGGGTTCGCCGTAATGCCGGGACTATGGCGGATGCACCTATCGTCATTGATACATGGATGAAGATACCAATTAGTAGTGATTGAATTCCTCCTATGGTTCCACGTGAAAAACCAGTACGAATATAACCCACATGTCCAATCGAACTATGAGCTAAAGGTCTTTTGACTTTCGTCTGGGCCATGGTGGCCAGAGCTATGTTTTAATATTTACATATGCACATATATACTTGAGTAGTACAAAGATACACATATATTCATCATTGTAATATGTTCACTTTTTAGTAATTTCTCCAGCGGAGTAGTGTTTCAACAACCTCTAACTATTCCTTTGGTCAGAGCAATGTCATACAAATTTTTAGATTCTCAAGGAGAGGTTGACTAGTGCACCTATTCTCATAGTTCCTGATCCTACCAGAGATTTTGTGGTGTGTACAGATGCATCCTTGGAGGGTTTAGGAGTAGTGTTGATGCAGGATGGTCGCATGATTTCCTATGAGTCTCGCAAACTCAAGGATCATGAGTTGAACTATCCTACACACAATTTGGAGTTAGCCATTGTGGTTCATGTTTTGACAAGATGGAGACACTTTCTGTTGGGGCATCGGTTTTAGTTTCATAGTGCTAATCGTAGTTTACAGTATATTTTCATGCAACCAAATCTGAATGCCAGGAAGAGACGATGGATGGAGTTCTTGTGCGAGTATGATTTTAAGGTGAAGTATATCTAGGGTAAGGAGAATGTGGTGGCAGATTCTCTTAGTCGACAGAGACATGAGCTTTTGATAGTGAATCTTGGATTAGAATTGAGGATTTAGATCCTTGCAACACATCCTACAAATAGTTGGTAATAGGAGGTAAGATCTGAGGTTGAGTCAAGCAGAGCTTTGGAGGGTAGATTTGTGGGTTATTCCCTTGAGTCAGATGGTGTTTTGCGGCACTTGGGTCACATTTATGTCCCTACATCAGTGTCTTCGGTGTCAAGAAGAGGCACACAGACCTCTATTAGCTGTACTTTTGGGTCAAAATGAAGAGGGATATTGATGATTTTATTGTTGGTTTACTAGTTTCATCCCCTCGGCATGACACCATCATGGTTACCATGTATAGGTTGACTAAGGTGGCACAATTTTCTCCTGTTTGATCCTCATACAATGCTTCTTCAGTGGCTAGAATTTTCATGGAGGATATAGTTAGGTTACACAAGATTCCTTGTAGGATTATCTTAGATAGAGATCTAGTGTTCACTTCAACTCTTTGGACATCCTTATAGCATGTGTTGGGGAATCAGTTGAACTTTAGTTTAGCTTATCATCAAGAGACTGATGGGAAGATTGAGAGGGTTAATCAGGTCTTTGAGGATATGCTTCAGATGTATGTTATGGATCAACAATCTTATTGGGAGATTACCTATATTTGGTGGAGTTTGCATACAATAATGGATACCATAGTTCTATTGGCATGCCTCCTTTTCAGGTGTTGTACGGTCATCCATGTTGGACCCCACTAAGTTGGGATCATCTTGAGGAGAGAGTACTTCTTGGTCCAGAGATGCTTCAGGAGATGGAGCAGCAGGTTGTTTGCATCAGGGAGCATTTGGTGGCAGTCTAGGACAGATAGAAGAAATATGCAAATTCCCATAGGGTTGATCAGTAGTTCTCTGTTGGAGATCAGGTATTCTTATGGGTGCATCCATGAAAGAGTTTGATCCATTATGGAAAAGGCTCTGAGCTCGCACCACGCTTTGTTGGGCCATTTGAGGTTTTGGAGAGGATTGGTCCTATTGCGTACCATCTTTCTTTTCCACCCAGTCTATTGTGCATTGATGATGTGTTTCACATTTCTGTTCTTAGACCATATTATCTAGAAATTTCTCATGTTCTTGATTAGAATGCCTTATAGGTAGAGGATGGGAAGCTAGCTCTGGAGCTCGTAGGAATTCTATAGTGCAGGAGACTCACCCTCAAGGGTTGAGAAGTTGAGCAAGTGAGGGTCCAGTGGGATCCTAATGATGAGTCTTTAGCTACTTAGGAGGATGCACCCTAGATGTGAGAGTTATACCCTTATATGTTTGTAAGCTCCCAAGAGTAAGCTTGGTTCTAGGGGGAGGATGTAGTGCTCCTCAGTTTGTTCTCTGATATACTGACAATTTTTTTGTTTGGATTGAGACATTATGACACTTTTCTTGATGTTGGATTCACTGCTATGATGATATTTTGATGCTACTTTTATCACTGATGTTTTATTCTTATATTATGACTAGTATATGGATTTAATTGATTATGTGGATTAATCTTGCTATGAGTATCATGTGATCATTTGATGATTGTTTTTATTATGTTGTTAGCATATGATTATTATGCATTGATGTATTTTCGTGAAGGGGAACAATTTCACATCACTCACTTGTGAGTGCCCTACGATGCTACAACTTTCCTTTCATGGTGTGCCTAACCATATGACTATGTATATACTTAACTGTGTTCTTGTCACAGGCCATAGGTACCAGGCATTGACTCCACTTGAATTGATATGTCTGAGCATGCCTTAAACCCAATGCCAATTGTTGAATGGAGATAGCACTTGGTCCCTTGTTTCAACCATCACCCTTGATGAGGATGAGTATCCATTTGTCACACCTTGATAGTGTTGTTTGTATGTGGTTTGGTCCATCTTTTTTGTTGTGGTCTTATTTTTTGACTTCATCTTGTGGTCATGTATTGTTTGGTGTTTTTTCCATTTGATTAAGTTGGTCAGTAAATGCTTCTGATTAAATTACTACATTAAAATAAAGTTATTAAAGTTTAAAAGGCATTTTTGATATTTAAAAACAAATGCTTTTATATAATTTTGGCATTGATAAAATAAAATATTATTAATGATTTTATTAAGTTTAAATAAATTAAGATTATGTTTTAATAAAGAAATATAAAAATAAATATAATAATGATGATGGTGCATGATAATTACAAAAAATAAAAAATAAAGATGTAGTTGACTGTAGTGGATAAATAAAATAAAATAATTAAATTAAAGAAGTGGGTTGCATGCAACAACATGCAATGAGGATTAGTTGATAAATTGGTTATTTGGAAATAATGAAAGGGGGGGCTTTTCACAATTTTTGGAAAAAAAAAACTAATCTTGTTTCTCTTCCCATGAATGTTTCTTGTTCTTGGAGGCTTTCTTCTAGTTTTGGAGGTTTTGGAATTGGGCTTTCACAGTGTTTATTGAGATTTGAATTGTGTTGAAGCTGCAAGCTAGAAGTAGGGAGCTCAACATCAAGTCTTCACTTTGTCAAGTGGGGATAAACAGGTTCCTTTGCTGTTTTCATTTTTAATTCTGTAGAAAATGAAAATGGAGTGAATGAGCTGTTTGAAGAAAAATTTCTGAGTTGTGCAATGTAATAAAGGCATTTTGTTCTTTTCTGAGTATCTTGTATCCCTTTATAGTAAATTGTTTGAGCATCCCCTATAATATTTGGCAACCTATAGCTTCAATACCTCTTCCATTCAATTTCGCTACTTAGTGGCACCTTTGAGTCGTGTCACCGTGTTTATTTCTTGAAGTTTCTGATCATTATGATTTTGTTTCTTGATGTTTCCTTTATTTTAATAGATACCACATCTTTTAATTCCTGTGTCAAGCTTCTATTTTGGATGGCTATTGTGTTTTGTACTTGTGGTATTCAAATTTCATTTGATAATCATTCTTTGTATCCTATGGTGTGTGGTAGTCGATGTTTGTTTCTGGATGAACATGTTGCTTTTACCTTCCTTGTGTCTACACTTTATTTTGATAGCCTGTGCTTGGTAATTAATGAGTAGGTTGGGAAATTGATTTTATACAATCGATGGTTATTATATTCTCTGCATGTTGCATTCAATATTGAAGGTTTCCATTTTATACTACTCATTTTATTTGTGCACCTTACACCCAAGATTAGGGTATTTGTTTTCATTTTGGGATATTCAATTTCATTTCTATTGCCCTAACCCTGTTGTTGGATGTGTGTTTAATATGTTTTGAAACCAATCACTATTCATTATGACTCATGCCCTGCATCCTCCTTGGTACTAATATGGTGATTTCACTACAACAAATTTAGCTAATGATTTGCCTTCAATTAATATGTGTTGGTATGGGGGTTTGATGTGTTCATCCTTTAGTTAGGATACGTTGGATATTTAATTCAATGCATATATGTGAGCTCTTTATATCCCTCTCTGTGTTTATTATTAGATTCTCTGTATTTCACTTCCTATGCCATACTTCAAACTTGGGAAGCTTCGATTTCTTTTGTCTACATGGTTACAACATATTAATCTTAGCATGCTTGTTGTATAATGTGATTTCATTCTTATCGCCTTTGTTGATAATCTGTGGATATGAAATTTGATTGAGATTTGATTTAAGTATGTTTTAGTTGGAATTGATGTAAATACAATAAACTGGTAGTTCAATTTAGATGTATTACAAAATTGATTTACATGCGGTAATAATGGTAATCGATAAATACGATTTTATGTTGGCTTTTGATACCATATATGCATATCACATATTATATATGCTCTACATTTTGTTTCACTATGCTGTACATATAATTTAAGATCAACATTTGGTTTTGTGTATATATATGTATACATATATATATCTGTATATATATACATATATGTATGTATATACCTATATATATATTTATATATGTAGTAAATATATAAATTGGTTTACTTCTTTTCAAACTGCATTTTGATTATAGTATATACATATGTGCGTGTGTTTATATATGTAATTATTTATATATATATATATTTATGTATACATGTATGTATATTATGGGTTATTGTGCTTGATTTTAAAATGGGATGATTTTAGAATTTGTGATTTGGAAGGGGCATATTTTTGTATATAAGGTACTTTGGATGGTTTATTTTCAATGTGGTTGGCAATGTGCTTGCGGTGTGTGGAAGAGGGTTTGTGCCATGCAATGCTTATTAATTATTGCGGTTGTGGTTGTGAGCGAGATGGCCCATGCCTTGGTTTGTGTGAGTGTTCTTGTGGTTTGATTTATTGTGCATGGTGGATTTACTCTACTTGTTGTTTTGGGTCTCTAGTTGCATGTAGGGGGAGTGGCTCTCAATGGGGGATGAAACCCAAAGTGGTGTCCAGGGCAACCCATTTGATAGTTCCATAATCCAGTGATAACCTAATTAATGAATTAGGGGTTGGGTAGATTACACATTAATCAAAATAAGTGAATGCCTCACCCATGCCTGTAGTGCTTGTTTAGGCTAAGGATAGTTTGAAAAGGCTTGGTTGGAAAGACCAACCTCCTTGTCCTCATGAAAGGAATATTGGTTCCACATATGTCACCCTATGGGTCCGACCTCTAGTGAGATACTGTCAGGGTAACCATAGACGGGGGCCAACATCTAGTGAGAGACAGTTAGGGTAACAAATGTTAGGACCATGCGATGACTCTCTTCCCTATGCAGACTAGTATTCCCTTGTTGTGATTTCTCCCTTTGGTGTGTGATGTCCTCTGGAAGCAATGTATGTTCTTATGTGTTGTTAATTTTGTTGCAGAGTCAGATTGGAGTCATGATTAGTCTTATTATATCAATTTGTGGTCACCTTGTTTGTTTGTTGTTGTGGGACCTTGTGTTATCTCCTAGCATGGGGGGTGGACCTCAGGGTTCCACATGGTTAGGAGGTTTATGCTTTTTCTTCTATTGGGTTTCCCTTGTTGTTGTTTGTATGCATGGCGACTACTCATGGTGATGTGGACTTCTGCACTTGTTTCAACTCGAGTGGACTATCTTTCATGTATTTGTATTGAATTGAAATCAGTTGTATCACGTGTTGTAACTTTGATGTATATCCTTCCCTATTGATCTCAAGAAAGCATTGTTGTACAAAATGTAATGTTGTAACTGAATTGTTGAACTCTCTCTCTCTTGTAATGGACAATGTAAATATTGTATCTTGCATATGTTAGTCAATTGAACAATCTTAAATGATATTGATTGATGACATGTTATGGATAATACATATTAAATGATCATTTAATGTGATGGATTAAACAAACTATAGTGTTAGATGAAATTTGTTTAATGAGAAGATTTAGAATTTTTGTTAGTTGGTTGTTGGTATTCTAGTAGTGTAGTCATGGAACCTTAGAGGACTTAGCTTTAGATTACATGTTAGCATATGTTATGCATTCTCTAGTATGTTGCACTTTAAAAAAAAATTCTTGTGTTTTTAAGTCTTGTAGCATGTTGTCCTTTGGGGTTCCAGGTGAGGTGTTACACATGGTATCAGAGCCCTGTTGGCAAAACAAGGACAAACAACTGAGAGGGGGGGTGAATCAGTTTTCTCAGAAACTTAAAATTTTCAAATTTACTTTAATTCTAATCTCAGACCTGATGAATAAGAAATTAACCACAAGCAATTAACACATTAGAGAGACAAAGAACACAAATTTTTTACGTGGAAACCCTGTTAGGGGAAAAACCAAAGTGGATGTTTGTCCACAAGATTATACTCTGCTAAAAGTATAATGAGAAATAATAAGGGGAATGCACATGCATTTAGAAACACTACCTAGAGCTCATTGCTCAATTACAAAAGGGGATCATTTCCCAACAAATTTGGATTAACAATCTGAAGGTTATGAACTAAGAGAATAGCTTCTACTCAAGCTTGATTACAGTTCCAATTAAGTTCAACACTTCTTCACACTTCACACAATCTTCTTCACACTCTACTCTACAATCAAATGATATTCGCATATACATACATAGGAGCACACGAAGAATTTCCACTGATGACACAATCATTCTTATATATCCGCTATAGGAGATTTCATCACAACATGGTCGACCAAGAAAAATAAATTATATTTGCAATGTCAGCCCAGATTTACAAATAAAATTTTAATGTGGACCCACCAAGGTCAGCCACAACATAGTGGAGACCCAAATTAACATCTCCAACATAAAAATACTTTAATTAATTTCACCTTAAACATCCGCAACACGCTATCATTGACATGTCGGCCAGAAACATGAAAAACCAAACATGCACAAGAAAATATCTTCAATCACGAGCTCACCAATCAAGTGAACATACCACAAAGATAGAGAATGAACTAGAGACATCTAAGAACACCAAGAAACAATAGAGAATCATCCGCAACAACTTAGATAACTGGAATCATACAATATTCATTCAGGAACACTGACAAAGACAATAAAAATATTGTCAAACCACAACTCTCACAAAACTTCAAGTGGACCTTTGAAACTTCCAGTAGATGATCTAGACATACTCAACAATAAACCCTTTAATCCACATCAGCTAATCTTTTATGTACAAAATAAAATTCTTTCATGACCTCCACAGTTCCATTGGGAACCTGGAACACTTTCTCTTATAGTTTTCTGAATATCCTTGACATATACAACAATTGATACACCAAATGCTAATAGTGTTGACATCAATGACAACCACATATCAACAACACATCCACAACATCCAACAATCTCCCAACAATATCCCCCTTTGGCATTAATGGCAACACATGATGTGAAAAATACCATCAACCAAACACACTGACTTCTTCTGCACTTCTCCTCTTAACTGAACTTCTTTCCACAGGGATTTTTCACATTACTCTTCTCCCCTTTTGACATCAATGGAAAAGGTAACCATGACCTTTCCATACACATGCTCTGAACCATATATCTACACATCTGACTACTGCCCCTGAGTAGTAGCCACAAAAACATCAATCCAGATCATAATATAGCAATGAGGCTCATGGATTGATGCAAGTAAATGCATCATTTAGTTCTTATTAGGAGGGGTAATTACCCCTATCATTCCTCTGAGATACTCAAAACTATCCTTTGACAGTGGCTTAGTAAATATATCCGCAATCTGTTCTTTGGTAGGCACATACTCCAATTTGACTTCTTTTGCATTCACTTTTTCCCTTAGGAGGTGAAACTTGATTGATATGTGTTTAGTCTTCGAGTGCAGCACCAAATTCCTTGATATATTTATTGCACTTGAGTTGTCACAGTATATGGAAATAGGCTCTTCATATATCACCCTGATATCTTTCAACATTTGTTTCATCCGTATTACTTGAGTACAATTGTTTACAACAACAATATATTCCACTTCAGCAGTAGATAGAGAAATGGAACTCCGCTTTTTGCTCAACCAGGACACCAACTTCTTCCCTAGGAAGAAAGAACCACCACTAGTACTTTTTCTATCATCCACATCACCAACCCAATCATCAACAGTATATGCACACAAAGTGAGATCATCATCCTTTGGATACCAAAGTCCAAAGTCAATTGTTCCTTTCAGATATTTAAAGATTCTTTTGACAACAATTACATGTGATTCTTTTGGATCAATTTGAAATCTAGAAACCATGCATACAACATTCATAATGTCTAGTCTAGTCTGAGTCAAGTAGAGCAATCCACTGATCATTGACCTATACCTAGTTTGATTTTCCTTAGGAGAGTCATCATTCTATGTCAACTTACATCTGGTCACCATAGGGGTACCAACAGGTTTGGAGTCATCCATTCCAAACTTCTTCAACAGTTCTCTCACATATTTGGACTAAGATATGAAAATCCCTTGGTCCAACTGAGTAATTTGCAATCCTAGAAAGAACTTCATTTCACCAATCATGCTCATCTCAAATTCACTCTTCATCTCATCATCAAACTTCATGCATAGATAATCATCTCCTCCAAAAATGATGTCATCAACAAAGACTTCTATGATTAACTCCTTATCATGATCTAATTTGAAGTATAAGTTACTATCAGTAGTACCTTTAGTGAATCCAAGCTTCAGTAGGTATTTTTCCAATCTAGCGTACCAAGCTTTGGGGGCTTGTTTAAGTCCATATAGAGCTTTCTTCAACCTGCAAACCATATCTCCTTTGTCTGTTAGTTGAAATCCATCCGACTGTTTAATGTACACTTCTTCTTCTAGTTCTCCATTCGTAAATGTAGAATTTACATCCATTTGATAGACTTTATAGTTCTTGTGTGCAGCATAAGCAAGAAATAATCTCACAGCTTCAATTCTAGCAACACGAGAAAAGGTTTCTTCAAAATCAATACCTTCCATTTGAGAGTACCCTTTACATACCAGTCTTGCTTTATTCTAGACCACTTCACCTTCTTCATTCAACTTGTTTTTGAATACCCACTTAGTACCAATCACATTCTTGTCTTTGGGCCTAGGAAGCAGTAGCCATGTGTCATTCTTCTCAATATGTGTCAGCTCTTCCTTCATAGCTTCCAACCAGTGTTCATCTTGACAGGCTTTAGTGACATTCTTAGGTTCAATCTTGGAAATTAGACAATATTCTTCTGCAATCTTTCTTCTAGTTTGCACTCATTTACTCTTATCTCCTATGATTTTACTTTTAGAGTGATTCATCTTTACATACCTTGGAGTCTTGGGACTTTCTCGGACCTCTGTGTCTTCTAAAATTTTTCTACACTTGCACTTGTTTTGGCTTTGTAATTGACTTGATTTACCAAAACAACTTGTGGTTGTTTCACTAGAACATATGGAATAATCTAAAGTAGATTCGGTGTTTGAGTGTTCTTCCCTTGATTTGGGTTGTCTTCATCTGAATCATAGTTGCATCGTCTGGATGATTTGACAGAGTCCTCATCAACTCTGACATTTACACTCTCAACAATCTTTCTCAGTCTTTTGTTATAGCATTGGTATGCCTTGCTCTTAGTGGAGTAACCTAGGAAGATCCCTTCATCGCTTCTAGCATCAAACTTTCCTATATCATCATCTCTCCTGATACAACATTTTTTTCCAAAGATCTTGAAATACTTAACAATAGGCTTGTGACCAAACCATAATTCATAAGGGGTCTTACCAGAATTACCATTCACATTTACCCAGTTCAAGGTATACACAACAGTGCTTACCGATTCACTCCAGTACATCTGAGACACATTCCCTTCCATCATCATTGTTCTGGTAGCATCCAAAATTGTTCTATTCTTTCTTTCTTCAACTCCATTCCGTTGAGGGGTTCAGGGAGCAGATAACTGTCTTTTAATTCCATGTTCTTCACAATAAGAGTTAAACTCCTTAGAGATGAATTCGCCACCTCTGTCAGATCTTAGGATTTTGAACTTATCTAATGCTTCACATTTTTCTCTCAAAAAGGAAACCCAAATCATTCTAGAGTAATCATCAATAACCAGCATAAAATACCTTTCTGCATGAATACTTCTAACTCTAGAGGGACCAAAAAGATCAGTATGTAGCAGTTCTAGCACATTATTTGAATGAAATTGTTTTCTTCGAAAGGAGACTCTAGTTTGTTTACCCATCTGACATTCTTTGCAAATTACAGGCTTCACTAACCTAGGCAGATCTCTTACTGCTTGAGTAGAACTTATCTTGATAATGTTGTCAAAGTTTACATGATACAACCTCCTATGCCACAACCAACTTTCATCTACTTGAGCGATTAAGTAACTTCCACTAGCAGTATTCAAGTAAAAAATATTACCTTTAGTTTGCATACCAATAGCAATCATGTTTCTGGAACTCCCACGAATCTTGCATTTTCCATTCTTGAACTGTAGATCATATCCCTTATGTACCATCTGTCAAACACTCAACAAGTTGTGCTTTAGGCCTTCAACATACAAGACATCATCAGTATTATTTTTGAGGCTAATAGATCCTCTGCCACGAATCACACCAGAATTGTTATCTCCAAATCTTATAACCTCACTGTCATACTTCTCTAGACTCACAAACTTACTTTTGTCACCGGTCATGTGATGTGAGCATCCACTATCAATGACCTACTCATCTTTTTCTTCAATTCGGGCTACAAGAGCTTTCTCATCTTCAGTAGATTCAGAGCCGCAGGATTATTTTCAATGGTAGCAATGAAAGCCCATTCATCTTCATTTCCATTATCTTTATCAAACTCATCATCAGTTACTACTTCTTCAAAAAAGTAGCATCTCTTTTGGAATCTAGACTTTCTAGGATTAGACCTAGGAACTCTTTCAGGACATCTTGATGCAAAATGACCTATTTTACTACATGAAAAATATTTAATAGGAAATACATCTTCATACTTACCTTTTCCTTTTCCTTCTTGCTTTGCAATCAATGCTTCCAATTCTTCTACTTCTCTTTCTTTGTATTCAAGCTATTTCAGTTCTTCATCATATTTAGATATCTTTCTGGAGCTTTCTCTCAGACTGTATCTTTTCCTGTAACTTCTGGATACAGTAGCTTTGAATGCAGATTCAATCTTCAGTGTAGATTCACCAAAATCACTAATTTCAAAAGCAGCTAGCTTCCCTATTAGTGTATCTCTTGTCATCTTGTTTACTGACATGAATTCTTCAATAGCATGAACTTTTGTTTTGTAGGAAGGAGGCAAGGATCTAATTATCTTAGCCACAATTTCATCTTCTTCCACAGAACCACTGACACATGTAATACCCATTACTATCTCATTTACTCTTTGCATAGAAGAAGTGATATTTTCATCTTCTCCCATCTTCAAGTTCTCATATCTACCTTTCAAGCTCTGTACCTTAGCCATCTTCACTTGTGCATCACCTTCATACAAAGTTTCCAATTTCATCCAAATATCATGAGTTGTCTACAGACCTAACACATTAGCCATCTCTGAATCTATCAGAGTGCTCAACAAAGCCTCAATAGCCCTAACATTGTTCTCAACATCTTTGATTTCATCAACAGAAGAGGGACCATTCTCAGGAATAGCATATGGATCTTTTGTAATCTTCCAATAGGCTTCACCAATACATCTTAGGTGACATCGCATCCTGACTTTCCACAGTGAGTAGTTGGTTCCATCAAATCTAGGACTGTACTTCTTGAATGTTTCCATCTCAGATCACCTCAAGTTATTAAACTTATTCAAAGGAATAGGCTCTAATACCAATTGTTGGCAAAAAAAGGAAAGACAACTGAGAGTGGGGTGAATCAGTTGTCTCAAAAACTTAAACTTTTCAAACTTAACTTAATTCTAATTTGAGATTTGATGAATAAGAAATTAACCACAAGAAATTAACACATCAGAGAGACAAAGAACACAAATATTTTTTACGTGGAAACCCTGTTAGGGGAAAAACCACGGTGGATGTTAGTCCACAAGATTATACTATGCTAAAAGTATAATGAGAAATAATAAGGGGAATGCACATGCATCTAGGCACACTACCTAGAGCTCACTGGTCAATTACAAAAGGGGCTCACTTCCCAACAAAGTTGGCTTAAAAAACCAGAGGGTATGAACTAAGAAAATAGCTTCTCCTCAAGCTTGATTATAGTTCCAATTAAGCTCAACACTTCTTCACACTTCGCACAATCTTCTTCACACTTTGCTCTGTAATCGAATGATATTCGCATATACACACATAGGAGCACACGAAGCATTTCCACTGATGACACAATCATTGTTATATATCCGCTATAGGAGATTTCATCACAACATGGTCGGCCAAGAAAAATAAATTATATTTGCAATGTCGGCCTAGATTTACAAATAAATTTTTAATGCGGATCCACCAAGTTCAGCCACAACATAGTGGAGACTCAAATTAACATCTCCAACATAAAAATACTTTAATTAATTTCACCTCGAACATCCACAAAATGCTATCATTGACATGTCGGCCATAAACATGAAAAATTGAACATGCACAAGAAAAGATCTTCAATCACGAGCTCATCGATAAAGTGGACGTACCACAAAGATAGAGAATGAACTAGAGACATATAAGAACACCAAAAAACAATAGAGAAGCATCCAAAACAACTTAGATAACCAAAATCATACAATCTTCATTCAGGAACACTGACAGAGACAACATAAATATTGTCAGACCACAACTCTCACAAAACTTCACGCGGACCTCTGAAACTTCTGGTAGATGATCTAGACATACTCAACAATAAAACCTTTAATCCAAATCAACTAATATTTTAAGTACAGAAAAAAATGCTTTCATGACCTGCACAGTTCCATTGGGAATCTAGAACACTTTCTCTTACAATTTTCTCAATATCCTTGAAATATACAACAATTGATACACCAAATGCTAATAGTGTTGACATCAATGACAACCACATATCAACAACCCATCCACAACATCCAACAATATTGTTGTATGTCCTTGCTTTTCCAACAAGCCCAAGTTCTAACACTGGGTACTCTGTGTTTCATAGGAGTTCATTATGTTGTCTTAGTTGCTTATACTCTAAAGATTATGTTTCCCTTTGTCATTCTCGCGTAACACCCTAAAACTTGTCCTTGGTGGCATCTATGTAGGAAAATTCCTAGAGGTTGAGGTTGAGGTCAGGGACATGGTAGAGGTCATGGTAGTGGCCATGGGGTCAATTTACAGAGCACCCCATCTCAGGGTTCCCATGAAAGTGATCGTGAGGAACAACAGAGTTCTCATATTGGTCAGGGAAGCAAGGGTCAAAATTTGGGTTAGCCAGAGTTGGAGGGTGCATAGTTGTGTTATTTAATTGAGGAGGTTCTTGCCCACCTAGGTCCTGAAAAGAGGGTGATCAGATGGTGTTTAGGGAGACAGAGGTTATAGTAGAGTAGGGGGCTATTTTAGTCAGTCATATGAGGGATCTTTTGAGGGAATATTCTACTTTTGATGGTTCTGGTGGTGTTTTGGAGGTAGAGACATGGTTAATAGATTTGTGTCGAGGTGTTTGGAGTGTCAGAGAGTGAAGGAAGAGAACCAATACCCTATAGGTCTTTTGCAGCCCCATCTTTTTGCTGAATGGAAATAGGACTTCATTTCATTGGATTTTATTATCGGTTTTCCATTGTCATCCCGTTGGTATGACACCATCATGGTCACCATGGATAGGTTGACCAAGGTAGCACACTCCTCTCCTATTCAATCCTCATACAATGCTTCTTCAGTGGCTAGAATTTTCATGGAGGATATAGTCAGGGTACATGTGATTCCTTATAGGATTATCTCAGATAGAGATCTAGTGTTCACTTTAGCTCTTTAAACGTCCTTGTAGCATGCGTTGGGGACTCAGTTGAACATTAGTTCAGTTTATCATCTAGAGATTGATGGGGACCAAGAGGGTTAATCAGGTCCTTGAGGATATGCTTTGGATGTATGTTATGAATCAATAATCTCTATGGGAGGATTACCTGTATTTGGTGGATTTTGCATACAATAATGGATACCACAATTCTATTGGCATGCCTCCTTTTTAGGCATTGTATGGTGGTCCTTGTTGAACCCCACTGAGTTGGGGATCATTTTGAGGACAAAGTACTTCTTGGTCCAGAGATGCTTCAAGAGATGGAGAAATAGGTTGTTCGCATTATGGAGCATTTGGTGGCAGCCTAGGATAGACAAAAGAAATATGCAAATCCTCATAGGGTTGATCGTTAGTTCTTTGTTGGAGACTGGGTATTCTTACGGGTGCATCCATGAAAGAGTTTGATCCATTATGGAAAAGGATCTAAGCTCGCACCGTGCTTTGTTGGGCCATTTGAGGTTTTGGAGAGGATTGGTCCTATTGCGTACCATCTTGCTTTGCCACCCAATCTATCACACATTCATGATGTGTTTCACGTTTATGTTCTTAGACCATATTATCTAGACATTTCTCATGTTCTTGATTGGAATGCCTTACAGGTAGATGATGGACAACTAGATTTGGAGCTTGTGGGAATTCTACATCACAAGAGACTCACCCTCAGGGGTTGAGACATTGAGTAGGTGAGGGTCTAGTGGGATCCTAATTATGAGTCTTTAGCTACTTAGGAGGATGCACCCTGGATGCAAGAGTTATACCCTTATCTGTTTGTAGGGTTCTATGAGTAAGCCTAGTTCTAGGGGGAGGATGTAGTTCCCCTCAGTTTTTTCTCTAATATACTCACAAATTTTTGTTTGGATTGAGAAATTATGACACTTTGCTTGATGTTGGATTCATTGCTATGATGATAGTTTGATGCTAATTTTATCACTAATGTTTTATGCTTATGTTATGACTAGTTTATGGATTTAATTGATTATGTGGATTAATCTTACTATGAGTATCATGTGATCATTTGATTATTGTGCATTGATTTATTTTGGTGAAGGGGGGAATGGTGTCACATCACTCACTTGTGAGTGCCCTATGACATTGCGACTTTCCTTTCACAGTGTACCTAGCTGTATGACTATGTATGCTTGACTATGTTGTTTGTGGTAGGTTGTAGGTACCAGGCATTGACTCCACCTGAATTGACAAGTTTGAGCATGCCTTAAACCCAATGGAAATTATTGAATGGAGATAGCACTTGTTCTCTTGTTTGAGCCATCATCCTTGATGAGGATGAGTATCCATTTGTCACACCCTAAAAGTGTTGTCCATATGTGGTTTG
This sequence comes from Sequoia sempervirens, assembly GCA_007258455.2. NCBI lineage: Eukaryota > Viridiplantae > Streptophyta > Pinopsida > Cupressales > Cupressaceae > Sequoia > Sequoia sempervirens. The sequence goes on along the minus strand of VDFB02000010.1, from coordinate 33,282,495 downwards.
GTCCATCTTTGTTGTCGTGGTCTTGTTTTTCAACTTCGTCTTGTAGTCAGGTATTGTTTGGTATTTTTTCCATTTGATTAAGTTGGTCGGTAAATGTTTCTAATTAAATTACTACATTAAAATAAAGTTATTAAAGTTTAAAAGGAATTTTTGATAATTAAAAAACAAATGCTTTTATATGATTGTGGTATTGATAAAATAAAATATTATTAATGCTTTTATTAAGTTTAAATAAATGAATATTATGTTTTAATTTAAAGAAATATAAAAATAAATATAATAATGATGGTGGTGCATGATAATTACAAAAATAAAAATAAAGACGTTGATTGTAGTGGGTAAGTAAAATAGAATAATTAAATTAAAGAAGTGGGTTGCATGCAACAACATGCAATGAGGAGTAGTTAATAAATTGCTTATTTGACAATAATGAAAGGGGGGTATTTTCACAATTTTTGGAAAAAAAACTAATCTTGTTTCTCTTCTCGTGAATGTTTCTTGTTCTTGGAGGCTTTCTTCTAGTTTTGGAGGTTTCAGAATTGGGTTTCCGCAGTGTTTGGTGAGTTTTGAATTGTGTTGAAGCTACAAGCTGGAAGTAGGGAGCTCAACATCAAGTCTTCACTCTGTCAAGCGGGAATAATCAGGTTCCTTTGTTGTTTTCAATTTTAATTTTGTAGAAAATGAAAATGGAGTGAATGAGCTGTTTGAAGCAAAATTTCTGAGTTGTGCAATTTAATAAAGGCATTTTGTTTTTTTTTGAGTATCTTCTAGACCATTACAATAAATATTTTGAGCATCCCCTACAATATTTGGAAACCTGTAGCTTCAATATACACCCTCTTCCATTCAATTCACTACTCAATGGCATCTTTGAGTCGTGTCACCATGTTTATTTCTTGAAGTTTCTGATCATTACAATTTTGTTTCTTGATGTTGCCTGTATTTTAATAGATACCATATCTTTTAATTCTTGCGCCAAGCTTATGTTTTGGATGGATATTGTGTTTTGTACTTGTGGTATTTGAATTTCATTTGATAATCATTCTTTGTATCATGTGGTGTGTGGTAGTTGATGTTTGTCTCTAGATGGACATGTTGTGTTTACCTTCCTTGCGTTTGCACTTTATTTTGATAGCCCGTGCTTGGTAATTGTTGAGAGGGTTGGGAAATCAATTTTATACAATTGGTGGTTATTATATTCTCTGCATGTTGCATTCGATATTGAAGGTTTCCATTTTATACTGCTCATTTTATTCCTACACCTTACACACAAGCTTGGGGTATTCGTTTTCATTTTGGGATATTCAATTTCATTTCTATCGCCCTAACCCTGTTGTTTGATGCATGCTTAAAATGTTTTAAAACCAATCACTATTCATTATGATTCATGCCCTGCATCCTCCTTGGTGCTAATATGGTTATTTCACTACAAGAAATTTAGCTAATGATTTTCCTTCAATTAATATGTGTTGGTATGGGGGTTCGGTGTGTTCACCATTTAGTTAGGATACATTGTGTATTCAATTTGATGCATATATGTGAGCTTGGGAATTTAATGCTTGCTCTTCGTATCCCTCTCTATGTTTATTATTGGATGCTTTGTATTTCACTTCCTGTGCCATACTTCAAACTTGGGAAACTTTGATTTCTTTTGTCTGCATGGTTACAATATATTAAGCTTAGTATGCTTGTTGTATAATGTGATTTATTTCTTATCGCCTCTGTTGATAATCTGTGGATATGAAATTTGATTGAGGTTCAATTTTTGTATGTTTTAGTTGGAATCGATGTAAATATAGTAAAGTGGTAGTTTGATTTAGATGCATTACAAACTTGATTTACATGCGGTAACAATGCTAATCGATAAATACGATTTTATGTTGGCTTTCGATACCATATATGCATATCACATATTATATATGCTCTGCATTTTGTTTCACTATGCTGTACATATAATTTAAGATCGACATTTTTTTTGTGTATATATATGTATATATATTTATATATGTAGTAAATTTATAAATTGGTTTATTGCTTTTCAAACTACATTCTAATTATAATATAGACATATATATATGTTTGTGTGTGTGTTTATATATATACATATACTAAAATATGTGTTAAATGTCCAAGATACTGAGAGGGGGGGTGAATCAGTATCTTCTTAAATTTTCTGATCAGATACCATCCAATTATTCCAATGTATACAATAGCAAAGATAATTAAAAACATTAATAGAACATGAAATTAGAGAACACATGAACACTAGGATTTTTACGTGGAAAACCCAAAATGGGAAAAACCACAGTGAGTGTTAAGTCACAATATAGTATAACTAGTTATAAAATATTACAAAAATTGGTGGCTCACTGCTAGGACTCACTGTCCAAAAACAAAGGCTCACTACCTACATAATTACAATGATAGAAAATGGCATACAGCCAGAAAATGAACTGATGGAGTACACCTAGTGAGTACAGATTCGGTTCTGATGTAGCTCAGTAAATTGACTTAACACACTTCATCATATTTGCTCTCCTTCACATTCACAATCTAAACATACCAAAATTAGCACCTTAAACTTCAAGGATTATTCAATATATATATTTGATCTCTCTGCAAGCATCAATTAGGTCGGCCTAATTAGATGCACCTCTTATTTACCAAAAATGTCAACTGTCAGTTTCAAGCATTCATAAAAACTTTTGAAAATATAATTCACACATCTAACACGCTTCATCAAGTTGGCATAGACCTAGAATAGGTCGCACATATATCTGCAAAAATTATTTCACTATTACACATTACATCCATTAGGTCAGCCAGGGATAGACCTAATAGCACAAATGCAAACACCAATGTAATGCCAATACACCATACGAGAAATTGGATACATGAAATATTGAATGTACATGATCCCAACATCTACAAACCATTTCCCAAAACTGCAAGCAACAATAATCACCGGAAAACAAATGTGAACCAAAATACTATAGGATGTAAGCAAAATATCGATTCAGATACCAGATTAGAATACTAGAATAACTTCAGTCTTGATCTTGTAATTGCAACTCATATATCATGATGACATCAATGACAATGCAAAGTAACAAAATGAGATGTTCTTCTTCATTTTTCCAACAATCTCCCCCTTTGTCATTGATGGAAACATGTGCCAAAAACCAAAAAGAATATTTATAGAATTCCTTATTTACAATACTTCTCCCCCTAACACCATTTCACCATTCTTCACTCCCCCTTTGACATCAAGGAGAAAGGGTGTCCCAAAAACAACTCAAAATATTAAAGAAAAAAAAAAAAACACATGTCAACTGGAAGATGATGAGCCTTGAAGCTCCTTTAGAATACCTTCCCATACTACTTTTCCATTCTCCCAACTATCCTTTGCGGCAATCAACATCCTGTTCAGAGACTCCAACTCAATCAAAATTTCTTTTGCACCTTCTAAAGTATCAGGAGTCAGGTTTATCTTTTCAAGCTTTTCTGTGCAAGCCAAAGCCTTGCCAACTTGAGTGAATTCAATTCTTACAATATCACTCAACCTATCAAATTTCTTGATAATTTCTTCCTGCTGCTTTTGCAAAACAAAGAATTTTTCTTCATGTGTAGAGATTGCATTCTAGGATGAGCTATCTCTATCTTTAGATAGGCTGTAAGTACCAGAGACTATTGACAACTGAGACTCAATGGAATCCATAGCAACCTTAATATTTTGAGTGGAATCTGGCCACTTTAAGCAATAAGCAAGAACAACCTTAGCCTTTGACTCACAAACCTTCATGGATTCCAGGTTCTTTTCAACTCTAGAGTGTGCAAGAGCACACTTGTCATGTAACACCAATAACCTTCTTTCTGCCAATTTCTCCTCAACCTCTTGTTTTTCCTTTTCATTAATCTTGAAGGTATACTCCTTGAGACAATCTAACAACAATCTCATATTTTCAATAAGGGCAAGAGATGTATCAATGGATGCACCGGGTATGACTTTCTGTAATGCCTTAAGGGCATCCTTTACAAGTTTTGTTCCTCTTTGATGTGCTTCTAGAATTTCCTTCCTACTGGATGCTTGCATAGCATCTCCCAACATTACTTTATGTACCAGAGACATATTCTCCATATTCACCAACCCTTCAACCATAGGAATTTGTAAAAGCTCCTAGGGAATTATCGACTGAAATCTGATTTGCTTGGAAAGCAATCCTTTCAAAACATCATTACCAGAGGATGATTCTCTGGGAATCTTAAGTGATTTTACAATTTTCTTTTCACTTTCTTCATTTTTCCCAACAGTCTCTTCATTTTTATTTTCTTTCTTTGTCTCTTCCTTCTCTTCTTCTCCCTTCTTTTCATCTTCTATTTCCTCTTCTTCCTCTTCTTTCTTTTCTTCTTCTTTGTCTTCATCTTTATCTTTATCATTATCTTTATCATTATTGTCCTCTTCCTCATTTCCATCCTTTTTATCTTTATTTTGTTCTTCCTCAAGATTGTCTTTTCCTTCTTCTTCACTACCCTATCCTTCTTCTTCAACATTGCCTTGTTCATTACTACCTTTTTCTCCTTTAGTGTGCTCTAGAGGAGCATCATTATGCATCTCAGGCTCAACTTTTCCTTCATTCTACTCATTATTTTCATCACCAACATTAATTTCAACATCAAAATTTCAAGAAATATCTTTGTTATCTATATCAAGAGGAACATTTTCCTTAGCATTTTCAGTAGTAGCATCTTCATCGGTTTTCAACATACCATATTTTTTCTACAGAATCCTAGATTACCTTTGTTGTTTCCTTTCTTACATTATTTTCCAACTTCTTATTTCTTTTCATCAACATGTTTACTCTACTCTTCATCCGAAACATTTATGTACAGATCTTCTTCAAGGATTCTAGATCATCAGGGGTCAAGGAAGACCTAATCTTATTATATGCAACATTTATGATTTCCTCTTCGAATACAACAACCTCTGATCTCTTTTTCATTAGATCATCCCATTTGACTTCTAAGATGATAACATATTCAATGATAGCTAAAAGCAGATTTTTTTTGTCTTCCTCTCTAGCCTTATCATAGTATTCAGTTGTAGGTCAAAGCATATTCCCAAAATTTAGCAAGGAATTAAGAGTTGGCTCTAGTTTAAATCGGGGACCAAAACTTACCGGAATGTCCTTTTCATCTCTTTGGTCCTCGGAGGCTTCATCGACTACCTTAGCCTTCTTTGATTCTAGCTTGGTGTGCACATGTATACTAAACTCTTGCTCTTCTCCATCATCAGAAGATGATACAACATGTACTCTCTTGGAACCAATGGCTTCTAAAGATGTACCTTCACCAAAGGGTAAACCTCCTCCTCCTCTTCTTACCAACTTTGCTTCAGGATCTTCATCATCCTCCTGATCATCTGTAAGACTCATATTTTTCTCCCTTGTTGCTTTCTCTTTCCTTCCTCTATTTGCAGGGGCTACCGGAGGAGTTTCCTTCCTCTTCTCGGATCTTGTAGTCAGTCCAAAGGAAACAATACCTTTACCTTTATCAACCACACTAGGCTCAATCTTAGCTGCAGGGGCTACAAAAGGTTTTGCAGAGGTAGTCTTTCCGGATCTCCTCGGGCTAGATGATTCTACCTCTCTTTGTTCTCCTTTAGCCCTTCTAGGAGCAATATCCTCATTAGTAAATATAGCTTCCTTAAGATTTTTCTCTACATTCTTTCTAATTTTAGGTTTCTGCATCTCCAAATGAACTTGCATAAACTTTTCTGCATATGTCCCAATTCTGGGTTCGTTGGGGTCCTTTGGATTCTTCAACAACAATTGCATATATCCTTCAACTTCATCTTTTGTCACCTCATATCCTAGAGGTTGAATCTAGATAGTTTGAGGTTCTACAACCTCAATCATGCATTCATTAGAGGAAACATGGAATATGATATCATCTTTATACTTTTCAACAATTTTCGTCGGTATCCTTTCCCTTTCATTCATGTTTCTTTTAAATACAACAAAGAATGTTGTTAGAGCATTATCTTGAGCATCCAAATTTCCCAAACTATGCAAATAATAAAAAATTTGATGTCCTACTAGTCTGGATGAGTCCCAATGTACTTCTTCACTCTTTCCCAGAAGTCTCTTCATGAAGTAAAACAATAAACATATAATCAATGAACCAAACTTGAAGGCATACTTCCTCTCCTTCGTCGACTTCAGGTTCTCTAGCAACTGTAACCGAAGAATCTCACAAAGATCATAATCAACACTATTCACAACCATATCAAAACTAGTATAGATTGTTGTGGCTGAAACAAAATTCTCTCTGTTTGTGAAATATATTTTATGTCCAATCATCATGGTTGCATAGTTCACAACAAGATTAGTAATGGTTTTCATCGCTAGAGCTCTTTTGTCATATGTGACTCTTGTGAGTTCCATTACTACCTCATTCTTCACATATTTTAACACAGTTACTGTGCCTTTATCCTAAATTCCAGTTATAGCCCTAATCGCTTCCTTTGTTATCAAGTGTGGGCAGTCAGTCCAGAGGAATTTGTCATGGATTTTTCTTAGGACTAGTTTCACATATTTCTCATCATAGCTGAAATTGGGAAAATTATTCCATCTATCCTGCCTTTTCTCAACCACATTAGAGTACTCAGGTTTTACCAAGAAGTCATCACCAGTAAGCACCTTTTTCCAAATATCAATCAATTTAGAGTGATCATATTCCTCATACTTCACACAAATATACATCCTTGTATCTTCAGTTGGCATTATTCCATGTGGAATTGGCGAAAATGCACCCATGTGGTCATCTTCGAAAACCTTCGACGAATATTTTCTATAAGAGGGCCTCATCCTCTCTAACACTTTCACGACTACAGGAGTTGACATCCTACTAGTTCTGAACTCAAACAACTTGAACAAATCAAAAACATAACTACTTCAGAAGATAAAAATACCTTTTACTGCATGACGAACCGCAACTACGGTTTCCATAGCTTGAACTTCAATTCTCTTCAAGAATTCTCCAAAATCTCTTCAATTTCTCCAAATGCTCGAATGATCAAAATTACTTGAACATTTCCCTTATAAAATAACAATCTTCCCTAATTCACATTAAATACAACAGAATCCAAAAAGCTGCTAAAAACTCTTCTCTTTTACATAGACAAACCCTAATTCACTCCGCAAAAGATCATCTCTTCATATTTTCTACCGTTTCCTTTTTCAAAACCTTTGAAAACTCAATCTTCACATTTCATCCTCGTGCCAACCTCTAACATGCCACTTATCCAAGGGGTTCTTATAATTTTCTGATAGTGCTCCCCCTACAACCTTGCTAGGTCTAATCCTTAGAGGAATCATTTGTACCAGATGAGGGCACATACACATTAGCAGTCTTTGGTTCTTCTTTTTATTCACATTTCATCCACGTGCCAGCCTCTGACATGCCACTTATCCAAGGGGTTCTTATAATTTTCTGATAGTGCTCCCCCTACGACCTTGCTAGGTCTAATCCTCAGAGGAATCATTTGTACCAGATGAGGGCACATACACATTAGCAGTCTTTGGTTCTTCTTTCTTTCTCCAAATCTTATTCATCTCTTACTTAATCTCATCTTTTTCAACCTTCTTCACAGGTTCACTCTTTTCTATCGGATTGGTCTTCTTACTCTTCTTGCTTCTGTAGACTCTTGAAACATATCCTGGTTTGTTTCAGTTGTAGCAGACAATATTTCTTTGATTAGATTGACTTCCACTAACTCTTGTTCTACATTGGTTAGCTTTATGTCCATACTTGTTGTAGGTATAGCAATAGCCATTAAAGGATTGATTCATTCCTCTTGCATTAAACTGATTCATCATCAAGGTTCTGCATTCACTTGCCCTATGTCCAATTATTTTGCATGCAAAACATTGACCAATAAAAGGACCAGGGAACTAATTCATTTTACTCCTACATTTTGTTTCCTTGTGACCAAATTTATTGCATGAAAAACAAGTGCCATTAAAAGAAGGATACCTTTGTGCATTAGGTTGTCTCACCGGAGGTCTCCTAGTGGAGTTCCTTTAATTTTCTTTCTATTTTCCTTTATTCAAAGTCTTCTAATTGTTCTCAGTCTTAGAATTCACCGGTATCATTTCCTAGACCACCTTTGTCTTTACTCAATTTCTATCTTGCAATAAATTCATCAGGCCTGTCTGAGCTAGATTTGAAATTGTTTTCACAAAGCTTTTCCTTCTCCAGATCTACTTTCAGGTTCACTACTTCTTGTTCAAGCTTGGTGCACTCTTCATACTTGTTTTTTACCAAATTTTTTAGACATTCTTCAATTCTTTTCTTCTCTTCTACTTGTAATTTCAAACCGACAATATCTTCATTAGCCTTCTTCAACTGATTAGTTACTTCCTTGTGCCTATCTTTGAAATTTTTCAATTGCTCCTTTAATTTTCAAACAAATTCATTTGCATCTTCAATATTTTCTTTCAGATCTTTGTTTTCTCTTTCAACTTTGTCAAGATCCTCAAGTGTAGTCTGAAGCTCTCCTTTATCATTCATTTCTTCCATCTTCAGGATCTCCCTCAAGCTGTGTTAGGCCTTTCTAGAGGAACCAAGCTTTGATACCAATTTTTAAATGTACAAGATACTAAGAAGGGGGGTGAATCAGTATCTTCTTAAATTTTCTGATCAGATACCATCCAATTATTCCAATGCATACAATAGCAAAGATAAGTAAAAGCATTAACAGAGCATGAAATTAGAGAACACATGAACACCAAGATTTTTATGTGGAAAAACCAAAATGGGAAAAACCACAGTGAGTGTTAGCTCACAATATAGTATAATTGATTATAAAATATTACAAAAAATGGTGGCTCATTTCCAGGATTCACTGTCTAGAAACAAAGGCTCACTATCTACAAAATTAGAATGACAGAAAATGGCTTACAACCAGAAAATGAATTGATGGAGTACACTTAATGAGTGCAGATTCAGTTCGAATGTAGCTCAATAAATTGACTTAACACACTTCATCATATTTTCTCTTCTTCACATTCACAATCTCAACATACTAAAATTCGTGCCTTAAACTTCAAGGATTATCCAATATATATATCTGATCTCTCTGCAAGCATCAATTAGCTCGGGCTAATTAGATGCACCTCTTATTCACCAAAAATGTCAACTATCGGCTTCAAGCATTCATAAAAACTTTTGAAAAGATAATTCACACATCCAACATGCTTCATCAAGTTAGCATAGACCTAAAATAGGTTGCACATATATCCACAAAAATTATTTCACTATTACACAATACATCCATTAGGTCGACTAGTGATAGACCTAATAGCACAAATACAAACACCAATGTAATGCCAATACACCATACGAGCAACTGTATATGTGAAATCTTGAATGTACATGCTCTTGACATCTACAAACCATTTCCCAAAACTACAAGCAACAACAATCACTGGAAAACAAATGCGGACCAAAATACCAAAGGATGTAAGTAAAATACCAGTTTAGATATCAGACTAGAATACTGGAATACCTTCAGTCTTGATCTTGTAGTTGCAACTCATATATCATGACGACATCAATGAAAACATGAAGTAATAAAATGAGATTTTCTTCTTCATTTTTCCAACAATATATATATATATACATACATGTATACATGTATGTATATTAAGGGTTATTGTGCTTGGTTTTGAAATGGGATGATTTTAGATTTTTTTTTAAGTGGGAGTTTATCATGCAAGCCATTAAGTTGGCTTCCAAAGGCTTTGGAAGGGGAATATTTTTGTATATAAGGTACTTTTGATGGTTTCTTTTGAATGTGGTTGGAAATGTGCTTGCAATGTGTGGAAGAGGGTCTGTGCCATGCACTGCTTGTTCATTATTGCGGTTGTGGTTGTGAGCGAAATGGCCCATTCCTTGTTCTGTGTGAGTGTTCTTATGGTTTTGTTTATTGTGCATGATGGATTTACCCTGCTTGTTGTTTTGGGTCTCTAGCTGCATGTAGGGGGAGTGGCTCTCAATGGGGGCCAAAAACCAAAGTTGTGTCTTGGGTAACCCATTTGAGAGTTCCGTAATCTAGTGATGACCTAATTAATGAATTAGGGGTTGGGTAGATTACATGTTAATCAAGATAAGTGAATACCTCACCCATGCCCGTAGTGCTTGTTTAGGCTAAGGATGGGTTGAGAAGGCCTGATTGGCAATACCAACTTCCTTGTCCTCATGAAAGGAAGATTGGTTCCGCATCTATCACCCTACAGGGCCAACGTCTAGTGAGAGACTTCTAGGGTAATCATAGATGGGGGCTGGCGTCTAGTGAGAGACAATCAAGGTAACCCATGTCAGCACCATGCGATGACACTCTTCTCTATGCAAACTAGTATTCCCTTGTGATTTCTCCCTTTGGTGTGTGATGTCCTCTAGAAGAAATGTATGTTCATATGTGTTGTTAATGTTGTTATAGAGTCAGATTGGAGTCCTAATTATCCTTGTTATGTTAGTTTTTGGTCACCTTTTTTTTGTTGTTGTGGACCCTTGTGTTATCTCCTAGCACAAGGGGTGGACCACAAGGTTCCACACAGTCGAGAGGTTTGCACTTTTTCCTCCATTGGATTTCCCTTGTTGTTGTTCATATGCATGGCAACTACTCATGGTGATGTGGACTTCTGCACTTTTTTTAGCTTTAGTGGACTATCTTTCATGTACTTTTATTGAACTGAAATTAGTTGTATCATGTGTTGTAACTCTGATGTATATCCTTCCCTATTGATCTTGGGAAAGCATTGTTGTACAAGCTGTAATGTTGTAACTGAATTGTTGAAATATCTCTCTCTCTCTCTCTTGCAATGGATAATGTAAATGTTGTATCTTGCATATGTTAGTCAATTGAACAATCTTAAATGATATTGATTTATGACATGTTATGGATAATACATATTGAATGATCATTTAATGTGATGAATTAAATGAATTTTATATTGTTAGATGAAATTTGTTTAATGAGAATATTTATAATTCTTGTTAGTTGGTTGTTGGTATTCTAGTAGCGTAGTCATGGAACCTTAGAGGACTTAGCTTTAGATTACATGTTAGCATAGGTTCTCCATTCTCTAGTATATTGCACTTAAAAAAAAATGTTCCATTTTTAATTCTTGTAGCGTGTTGTCCTCTGGGGTTCCATGGTGGGGCGTTACAATGCCCTCCTGGTCCCTTTATACTTTTCTTCATTCCTTGCATAAGTGCCATAATATCTCATTACTAAAAAACATCCAAAATAAATTGTAATCTTTATCTAGTTTATTATCAGGCCCTATTAAAATTATCCTCCAATTAATATCCCCATAATTACCCCAAATTTTTAACTTATCACAAAATAAATTCCAAAACTCTTTTGCATATAGGCAGTCAAAGAAAATATGCTTGATAGTTTCACATACCCTACATATGTTGCATAAATAAATGTCAAAACTTTTTCATTTTTATGGTAATATTTGAAGAGTGAAGAGCCACATGAAACATGATTTTTTAGGCTCATTAACATTAGACTAGATATTTTAAAAAATGTACTGTGATTTCTTCTCTGGGATATTAACACCCCAACATTTGTTACTATGCTCTTTAACGGAGTTATAATTTATTAGGGTGTTGTATATTATTTAAGTTTTTAGGTTACTTAATGATGAGCTATCAATCTAGTTAAGATCTTGGTATTTCTTATCATTTTGGATGTAAGTGACATGAAATTTTAATTCTTTACATGCTTCCCTTAAGATATTATATGTCCTCCAATTATATTTTGGTAGGTAATATTCAATACTCAGGGACATCCAATCGTTTAGCTGCCCATTTATAATTATGTTATTGAAGGACTTGATACCCTTTTGTGCCCAGATCTTGGTAGGACAACCTTGCAGTAGGGAAAGGTGTTTTCCATTATGCTCTAGATTCCACCAAATGACTTTATGGGTACAAATTGCATTATTATTATCAATGGAGAACTGATAGTTAGTAACATTGCTTTTAATTTCTTCCCAAGCTTTCCACAAGCTCTTAAAAAAATTGTATCCAACAAGATGTTGGTATGTGGCGACTGATCATGCTATACTGTATAGCCCATGGTATACTGTACACCCTGGCCCCCCCTCCTCGCTGGGGTCCGGGGTCGGGTCGGGCCCCGGGCGGGGGTTTGGGGGCGCAACTCTCGAGAAATTTTGCCATTTTTTTCGCGTCGTCAGCAAAAAAGGAAAAATCTTCGAAAAAGAAAGAAAACCGACATTGTAAAACCCTAATTCTGGAAGCTTCTAAAAGCTTGTTAAAAGGGTTTGGGATGGGGGTTATAGTATGAAGAAAAATGCGATTATTCGCGAGATTGTAATAGGTTTTGCACTAGATAATAAAAGGATTGGATGGCTGCAGTTTGGTGGATGTAGCCTTGATTGGGTGAACCATGTTAAATTATTTGTGTTATGATTTATTCTGTGTGTTTTAGTTTCTTTGTTTATTAATTAAATCTGCATTTAATTATTAGATATCTGCCATTTCTAACCCTAACAAGTGGTATC
>VDFB02000010.1:33148826-33269796 GCA_007258455.2 Sequoia sempervirens | reverse complement strand
ATAGGTTTTGCACTGGATAATAAAAGTATTGGATGGCTACGGTTTGGTGGATGTAGCCCAGATTGGGTGAACCACGTTAAATTCTCTGTGTTATGATTTATTCTGTGTATGTTTTAGTTTCTCTGTTTATTAATTAAATCTGCATTTAATTGTTAGATATCTGCCATCTCTAACCCTAACACAAGAGACACTAGTTTCTTTCCAATAAGTAGGTCACAAAAGGGTAGCATTTTCCAAGATTTAGCCTGCTTACGAACCCCTATTTGAATATTGTTCCTCACTAGAACCTTCCATGGTTGCAAACCATCCAGGGATTTTACTATCCATTTTTCTACTAGTGCAATGCCATGAGTCCTTAGGAATTTTAGCCCAAGCCCACCATATTTTTTCTGAATACAACACCAATCCTATTTGATTGAATGTTTTTTCTTTTGGTTCTTTCCATCTGACCATAATAATTTCCTTATGTTTTCTGAATTTCATTCACTTGCTAACTGCTTAATAAACAAATTTAGGAAAAGTATAGACTATATGAGGATAAGATATTTTGGAAAACTTGCATTCTTCCTACCAGTGATAAGTATTGCTTATTCCACTTTTACTTTGATGCACATCCACATTTCCTTGAGATTGGGGCTAACTACAAAAGGGATACCAAGGTGTCTCACCTGCTTGTGGGGACCTCCCCATTGAAACCCATACTTGGCATTAGAGACTTTGGCACCAGAGGCCATATAGAAGAAGTTGAGCTTGTTGATCAGGCTATCCATGTTGTATTCCTCTAATTCAAAAAATAATGCAGTATCATCTACAAACTAAATATTCAAGAGATTTCTTTGATTAGGCAATGTTAGCCCCCTTATTTTTAGAGTGACACAAGCCTCCCTTAGTAGGTAGTGAATAACATCCAATGTGATTACAAAGAGAGTAGTGGCCAATGTGAAGTCTTTCCTAATTGAACTTTCCAATGTGAATTCATCAGTTAGGGATCCCTTAACATCCACTTGAGCAACTGCGACCTTTAATAGAGGGTTGACTATATTGCAAAAGGCATTGGGAAATCCAAATGATTCTAGGGTCATTCTTATGAATGACCATTCCACCCTATCATATGATTTTTCAAAATCAAGGAGGGGCATATCAAATTTCTATTCTAAATGTCTATCCCACTCCATTGCCTCTTTCATAACCTAATTTTTATTACATTTAAATTATAATATGATAAATTGAATTATTGAGGAAATTCAATATGTTGAATGAAAAATTTGACATTTTTAAAATGTTTGAAAGAAGTTGACCATCTTTCGACTATGTAATCTTTTGAACTATCTTATACTTTATCATGATTTAACATTACTAATGAGCTGTGTAAGCACAAGTGTGTGCAAATTGAAGAAATAGGTTGAAGGACGAGAACACGATTGAGGTAGGATTGTTTAGCTAGATTGAACGATAAGCTTGATGGAATTTGGGTGCACAAACCACTAAACGACATGATAGTTGCATTTAAACTTTCATATAGAAGATTATATTGATTTGATTCGAAATGATTCAATGCTTGAAAAAAATAGGCTCATGGAATGTTAAACATGTGATTTCGTATTCAATTTTCTATTTTGATCTCATGTTTTCAAAATATAAAAGAAAACTATATAATGGTTAAACATATATGTATGTATTTAAAATGGCATGATTGAAGGATAAGAAAATCACTTCATTTAAAAACTATTATTCAAATAATAAAAGTTCATTCTTTATTTGAAAGTGAATAAACACTATACTATTATAAAAATAAAATAGTGATAAATAAATAATGTATATATCTATATACACACATAAATATTTATATATATGTATATATAAATAAATATATATATGCACGCATATATGTGTATATATATATATATATATATATATATATATATATATATATATATATATATTCCTAATAAAATGGAATATGGGATCAAAATTATAAAACCATATTGCTGAATTCAAATAATTTCTAAAAGAAGACATAATGGATGAGTGGCTTGTATTCGAATTTAAGGAAAAGATATTTAAATTGCAGAAGTGGGGTGGCTAATTAAGGAGAATTATGAAGTGAAATGACTATAATGCCCCACTGAGTACCTTAGAGGACAAGACCTAAATAACAAAAAATAGTTTTTTTTTTTCCAAGTGCAATGTTGCACAATGAAATTGAACATAACTTTTGTTATTATCCTACGTCCCCCAGGGTGCACGACTGCATTACTTATTTTCCATTATCCAATTTACAAATCCAAATAACTTATTAACAATTAAACACTAAACATATAACATTTATTCATCACAAAAGATCATATGAACCATGAGAAAAATCTATTCAAATAACATATAAGGATAATTGATTTACTTTCTTTTCAATTAACAAATACAATATTATTGATTACATCATTCCTTACATATAAAGGATACATCAATTTAGAGTTTCAATTACAATAAGTATAGAAATACTTCCTCCAATATAGTGAGAAGTGCTCTACAATAGGATACATGATACATGATCAAATACAAAGCATAATACAAGTACATTGATCAAACTCCTAGAAATAGGTGCAACACTGAAGACAATGGATCAGATGAAATCGCCACATCATGAATATAAGGGGAACCCAATGGAGAATGTTACACGTTCTACCCTACCATGTGAATCCAAAGATTCACCCCCCATGCTAAGAGGTTACAAAGGGCCCCACCAATTGATAGAAAAGGAATAGACATCCCAAGGGTGACAAAACTCACAATACAAGACAAACACATCAACAAGAACAACACCCATGAACATACTTCCAGAGGCACATAGATACACAAAGTAAACAACAAGTAAAGAAACTCATGGTTGTCGTAGGGGAAGTGTCATCTCATAATTGGATGTAGGTTATCTAGGTAATTCTTCCTAGGCCCCAAGGTTATCGTGGTAGCCTCTACCGAACTCCGACCCCTCATGCCAACTTATGCAAAATTGAACTACCTCTCATGGAGACAAAGTAGTTGATTATGCCATTCCAGGCCTTCTAATCTCACCTCAAGCCTAAACAAGAACTTGAGGTTGAGTGAGGAACAACTTATCTTGTTTAATGTTTGAGCTACCCAATTCCCCCTAATAAATTTTAATGTTATCACTTATTTAAAAAATTCCACATGGGTCATCCAAGTGCCCCTTTGTGCGTTGACCCCCATTGGAAGCCACTTCCCTACTTCCAACCTTAACCCATAGAAAACCAAAAACAACACCACTTGCATGACACAAAACACAACTGAATCACAATGCAAGGCATTATCCATCCCGCTCACAAATCCATGAAATCAATCACAAGGGAAAAAATAATGTGCAAGGCGAAAGGTCTACATACACATAACCACAATAAAGTTTCCCATCACAAGCTAAACAAATAACACCACCAAAAGATCAAGTCAGCCTAGCCTCTAGAAGGCTTTGATAGTATCCATTGAACAGACTTTTTCCATAACCAACTTATAACATCACATGATAAAACCAGTCTACTCAAGTGATACATGATTAAGAAGTCTAAATGGATAGCATGGCAAGCCTTATGAGCTCGCAAACAAAATCTTGCCAAGAAATTATATATTTCTTACAATTACACTAGTTCTTATATTTTAATACAAACTATTTTAATTCTCATAAAACCAAATATTTCTCTTCCATGCTAATTATAGCCATAACATATCTTAAATAAGGATGTCCAATTAACTTAATATTTGTCCTTCCAATTATATGCATATGAACGTAAACATGTTTATAATTACACTTATTCCCATAGATATATATTTATATATATGAACATTTTATATATATATATATATATTATTTTTATTTTTAATCAATCAGTTCTTATAGAACTCATATTAGGAATACTACACACGGATAAGTAACAGTTGACAAAAAAAATCATGGATAAGAGTTACATTCAAACATATATATATATTTATCTATATATAGTGTATATATATACGTATTTATATGTGTATTTAAAGAGCTACAAACGGGTCACCCATTCACTATCTTTTAACTGATAGTAACCCTGCATGCACAGTTTAACCAACACCAGTTTATGTGTGAATGTCTATGGAAAAGTCTAACATGAATTCCCTAGAATAAGAGAAGGTTGCCTAAGGATTGTTGTTAACTGGAGATGGTTCGAACCCGATGCAGATTACATGGTTTAAACTAAGCTTCAGTCCCATATTTGATTGACGCCTACAATGGAATTTGACCCAAACTATAGATAAGGAACAAAAGATCACTTACTTTGCCCTTTACATTGTGCCCAAGAATTAAAGTGATAATGGACTCAATTTACATAGATTGCATGTTGTACACTATTTGATTCTAATCATATGACATTATCAATGGAGCAATACTTGCAACCACCGATCATGCACCAAATCAAACTACAGGTGGCTATTATGGAAATTTTTTGCAGATTTAATATGACAGTCGACCCATGATAGATTTAGTCACAATCATTTTCGATTGGCAATGCTTTGGCGTATGCCCACTGCAGACATAAAGAAAACTAGATATGCATAAAATTGATTAGATAGTAGTTTGAGAAGTCGTATGACACCATAAGAAGAAGAGTTGAATTTTCAATGAGTGGATTTTTATAAAATCATTTTATACAGGGCCATCATCAAAATAATCTCACTTAGAGACAATATTTTCAATGAGGCTGGTGTGGCGTAATAAGACAATCAAGTTTCATTCTTTACAACCACCAACAAGAAAGTCACAAATCAATGTACGAGTGTAAGAAAATAGTGTAGCATTAAAGAAAAAGAAGTTTTTATTAAGAGAGAGGCGGTGGCCGAATAAATTGATTTGCAACAACCAGCAAATGCACAGGGTATACAATGAAGTTAAAAATATCAACACCAAAACAACAGGGTACAAGAATTAAGGTATTACATAAAATTTTGCGCTACTAATCAATTACAGGTGACTCATGGATATCGAACTATCCTTAATTTTGACAGAATATGGTTCAAAACAACAAAATTTGAAATATCCAAAAGATACGAATCAAATATATTAATTGGTTAGAATAAACAATCATGCATTCCCCAACGTTACTATCATAAGGAGGGATAATATATCAACTAACCATCTAAAATATGGAAATAAACCTCTGAGAGAGGATCAATTTGTAGAAAGAAGATCAAATGGTTACTGAGAAACTAGCACACTGAATGAGAGAATGACTTCTAGAGGAGATGAGTCTGAGAATGGCAATGGGCAACACTGTTTCAAAGGAATGAATTAGCTCAAGGTAAACGCTGACTATAATGATTGGAAGGATAATTAAACTATAGAAGTTTGATATAGATTAGCAGTAGAATCACGGTTATGGAATCTAATATCCAATACTAAAGAATAGAAAATATGGGGAAAAGACCTGAAGCATACACAATCAATCTTCTTCTATTTTAATTTTAACTCCAAAACTTATCTTAAACCATGAAGTGAGAGGATTTAGAAATATATAACTTTCAAGCTTAATCTTTCATTACAGAGAAAAGATAGAGAAATAATTATTTCTAGAAAAGAGCCTGGGTTGTACAGATGGATGAGCCAAAGGAGAAGCTAATTGGATTCTAGACCAACTTAATCAACTCTTCAAGCACTGTTTATAACTCTTCTTGGCTCAACACCTCTGCAAAAGCTATCTCTGCAAAATTTCAAAACCCCAGGCACCAATCTTTTCATGGAAGAAACCCAAAAAAAAAGAAATTAGTTTGTTTTCTTCTGGGAGCAATAAAACCAATTGCCAGTCTTGAGATAACTCCACTTCCAATTAATTAATTTCCCATAACTATCCTATCCTCCATTAATTCACATTTTCCCTCTTTTCCAACTTTCAATTTAACTTTCCCTTTCACTTATCTTGCACACAAAAAGCTATTAATTTATTAATTTATTATATTAAATTTCATATATAATTTATTTATGCAAGCCTATTAGTATATATATTTATTTATTTATGTAATCACACATTTATATATACTTATGTATTATTTAAACATTCTATTTTAAGAATTAACTCTTAACTTAATAAAGTTTAATTCCATAACGAATTAATTCAATCCTTTAATTTAACTACATTTTTATTTTCATAACCAAGCCTTCCCACTAGACATTCAAAATAGAATGAAATAATCAACCCAAGCACATGACTCAAACATGACTCTAAGATCAGGCGAATAAGTATCAACTGAAAGCATGACAAAGATTAAACGACCACGCAGAAATGAAACAATACCAATAGACTTACTAATGGGGTGCGACAACAGAGATTCATCCTTGAGAAGGACGATGGCTCGAACTGGGGGACCTAGTGTAACCTCCAAACAACAAATCCATTAGGCTTTGGCACAATCAGACTTGATAAACAGCTGGAGTCGATGCCCCATACCAGCATCCTGCATCAAAACAAAGTGTCAAGCTTGTGCATATAGAAATAACCAATCATATTGTGATGGAAAAATCACAGTCACAGGACGCTCACAAGTGAGTGATGCATCATTGTCCCCATCACCAACACATAACCACTAATATTACAACACATGAATGCATACATCTAAATAACATACTATCCATCATATTCAAATAAACAATTAACTAATCTGCAAAACAAAGTAAAAGACATCAAATATCACAATGCCATTAACATCATTAAACTAAACATCAAAATGCCATCAATAACACTAAGCTAAGCATCATAATATTATCAAATATTCTTAACATCTACTCATCCAAAATATCACAATATTTGAATAGAATCCAACAGAGTCATAATGTTTATCAAACAGTAATATAGGGTCTAACAAACACATCATAGAGTCTGAATGGAAATCTAAGAAACGGTCCAAGCATAAGCAAACTGAGGGGGCATCACATCCTCCCCCCTAGGACCAGGCTTATTCCTGGAAGACTATAAATAGGTATGGATAAATCTCCCTCATCCTGGAAGCATCCTCTCAGGTAGTCAAAGCCTCATCATTCAGATCCCACTAGACCCTAACTTGCTCTATGTTTTGTCCTCTGAGTGTGAGTCTCTGATGCTTTATTACACCTACGGGCTCCAAAGCTAGCTGTCCATCCTCTACCTATAATGTATTCCAATCAAGGACGTGAAATATATTAGGATAATATGGTCTAAGTACTGAAAAGTGAAATACATCATGTATGCGCGCAAGATTGGGCAGCAAAGCAAGACGGTATGCTAGAGATCCAATCCTCTCCAAAATCTAAAAAGGTCAACAAAGCATGATGCAAGCTTAGATCCCTTTCTATAATGGATCAAACTCTTCCGTGGATGCACATGAAAAACACCCTATCACCAACTAAGAATTGACGATCTACCCTGAGCATCGACATATTCTTTTGTCTATCCTTAGCTGCTACCAAATGCTCCTTGATCTGAATCACCTGCTGCTCCATCTCCTTGAGCATCTCTAGACCCAATAGAACTCTATCCTCCAATTGGTCCCAAATCAACAGTGTCCGACATAGACGATCATATAATGCCTGGAAGGGAGGCATGCCTATGGAACTATGATAACTATTATTGTATGAAAATTCTACTAGATAAAGGTAGTCTTCCCATCATGTATGTTGATCCATGACATACATCCAAAGAATATCCTCAAGAATATGATTGACCCTCTCGAACTTCCCATCTGTCTCTGGGTGATAAGCTAAACTAAAGTTCAACTGATTCCCCAAAGCATGATGTAAGGACGTACAGAGTGCTGAGGTGAACACAAGATCTATGTTTGATATGATTCAACGAGGAATACCATGTAATCTAACAATATCCTCCATGAAGACTCTGGCCACTGATGAAGCATTATAAGAGGAATGGACAAGAGAGAAGTGTGCCACCATCATCAACTTGTCCACTATAACCATAATGGAATCATGTCATCATGAAGAAATGGGAAAACCAACTATAAAATCAATTGAAATAATGTCCCATTTCCACTTTGGAATCAAGTGAGTCTGCAAAAGTCCTGCAGGATGCTAATGTTCTACCTTCACTCTCTAACATTCAAGACACCTAGACATAAAATCAGCAATATCTCTCCTCATACCAGCCCAAAAGTATAGCTGTCAAAGATTAGCCTGCATCTTTTTGACACTAGGATGAGCTGAATATGGTGCCCGATGTGCCTCTGACTTGATCAAAGAAAGAAGATCACTAGTGGATGATACATATATTTGACCCAAATGCTCAAAAGGCCATTTGACTCTAGGAAATATCCTGCAAATCTTCCCTCTAATCCTCTACCAGACTCCACCTCAACCTTCACCTCTTGATACCGACCATCTAATGGAAGAGATGAAAGTATTTGATTTCTCAAATACACACCGAGACTCACTGTCGATATCTCATGTCTTTGTCTACTAGGTGCATCTACAACTACATTCTCCTTCCCCTGAATGAACTTCACCTAAAAATCATATTCACATAGGAATTCCATCCATCATCTCTGTCTGGCATTCAGATTAGGCTACATAAAGATGTACTGCAAACCATAGTGATCAGTGTGCAGCTCAAATCTATGCCCTAAAAATAAATGCCTCTATCTCGTCAAAGCATGTACTACTGCGCCCAACTCGAGATCATGTGTAGGGTAATTCAGTTCTTGATCCTTGAGTTTGTGAGATTCATAGGCAATCATGCATCCCTCCTGCATCAACATAACTCCTATACTCTCCAAGGAAGCATCTGTGCATACTACAAAATTACCAGAAGGATTAGGAACGAGTAAAATTAGAGCATTGGTTAATCTCTCCTTAAGAGTTTTAAATGTTTCCTCACACAGCTCTAACCAAAAAAATTTCTTCCCTTTCCTCTAAAGAGAAGTAATGGGGTGTGCAATCTTCAAAAATCCCTATGCAAACTGTCGGTAGTAACCTGCCAACCCCATGAAACTACGAACCTATGACACATAGTAGGTGCTGACCAATCAATAATCACTTGGACCTTGGAAGGATCCACTACAATTCCCTCACCAGATATAACATGTCCAAGATATTTCACCTCTGTCTTGAAAAACTCGCACTTTGACAGGTTAGCGTATAACTGATTCTCTCTCAAGCACTATAGCACCTGTCTCAAGTGATCCTCATGCTCCTCCATGGTATTGGAATAGATCAATATACCATATAGAAACACCAAGACAAACTAGTCAAGGTAGGTGCAAAACACGCCGTTCATCAAACTCATAAACACTTAGGGCACATTCGTTAACCTGAACGACACCACTCTGAACTTGTAGTGTCTGTAGTGAGTATGAAATGAGGTCTTATGTATATCCACCTCGAAGATGCGTAGGTGGTGATAACCTGATTTGGGATCAATCTTTGAGAATACCCTGGCACCCTTAATTTGGTCAAATAAATCATCTATCCTCGACAATGGGTATGTGTTCCTTATTATCACCTTGTTTAACTACCGATAGTCTATACACAATCGAAGGGACCCATCCTTCTTCTTCACAAAAATCACTGGTGCTCCCCAAGGAAACACACCAGGACAAATAAATCCCTTCTATAATAACTCCTCAAGCTGTAATAAAAGCTCCTTAAGCTCCTGAGTGGTCATCCAGTAAGGAGCTCATGATATGGGCTCATCTCTAGGCACAAGATCAATCTTAAAGTCGATGTCATGCTTAGGTGGCATCCCTGGAATCTCACTAGGAAACACCTCAAAATACTGTCTAAGAATGGGATGACTATCAAGTGACACCTCCTCCTAACTCTCCTAACTCCAAATCATTGACTGTCACTGCAAATAACTGATAGCCCTCTCGCACACATCTCCTCAACTGCATGGCTGAGATCATCCTCAATGAAATAGGTCTCTGAATCCCGACTACCTCAACCTCTCTGCTAGAATCATCAACACACTTCACCGACTTGCGGTGACAATCTATGTCTGATCTATGGGCCTCTAACCAATCCATACCTAATACAATTTCATAAGACCCCAAAGGAATGATTCACAAATCAACCATGGTGTCAAGAGATCCAATCCTTAATCTGCACCAGAAGGTAACTCAACTTGCCACCTATCGTCCTACTTTACTACCACCAATCCACATCGCGCTACAACATAGGGTGAAATAAAGGAGTCTAAAGCTCTTGAATCAAAAAGTACATAAGCTATACCACCCTGTAACACACCTGATGTCTCAACTATTGTTCCTTGGTGCTCAGCTTGGCAGTTGTCAACTACAACAAAAACCCTGTGAGATCTACCTACATCCCCAAATGTCAGCAATATGACCCTGCTATCCACATGAAAAGCACCATGTACCTCTGCCAAAGCCTCTACTACTAGGTGGAGCACTAGACTACTGAACACTACCCCTGTTAACTATAGACTATGAACTCTAGGCTAGTTGTTTAGAGTGGTAATGTTTCATTCGTCTCCAGTTCCTATCTATCTCTCCTGGGCTGAGATCTATCATCTTGATGAGATCAATAATTCTTATGTTTAAACTACAAAGGTTGCTGCTAATATTGTTGGCCACCCTTAGAGGGTGCCTACTGACTTTGAGATGGTCATGCTGACTGTGACTGACCACCACATGAATTGAACCCTGTCGGAGGTGCACTACCAATTTAAACCCTTGTCTATCCACCTAAGGCCATAGCTAGATTCTCCTCGACAATTCAAGCCTTTTCCATGACTACCTCCATGGTCTTCAGCTCGAACACCCATACTCCACCACTGATGCAGGCATTTAAGCCCTTGATGAAATGTTGTACTAGCATTCCCTCGTCATCACCAATACCAACGTACTGCCTTAGTTCATAGAATTTTTGCTCATATTTTTCCACAGACATTTCCAACTATCTCAACTCATGAAACTCATCTGCTCGGCATTGTCGCAATGGTTAGACAAGAATCAGGCTCTAAAATGCTCAAGGAACATCTCCCATGACACCGAGTCAATATCTAGATGGAGCTTCTACTCCTCAAGATGCCACCACATGGAAGCAAACCCACAAAGATGCATAATGGCACATCTGGCCTTGGTATTACTACCATAAGGGTGCATAGAAAAACATTGGTTCAGATCGATAAGCCAAGTCTCTGCCTCTAGTCCACTACCTGACCCATCAAATGTCAGAGGATGTGTTCAAAGTAAGTCCCTCATGTGACCAGCTAGAACGAAATCCTACTCCCAAACTAACTCCCTCCTCCTAGGAGATCTCTCTCTCTCCCAAATCACTAACTGCTCTCCTTCCTACCTCGGACCAAGCCGAGCAATAACCTCCTCTAATAATTGGTGCAACTGTGCACCCTCCATACCAGGATGACCCTAATTATGTCCTACACTACCCTGGTTGTTCTGTGAACTTTGATGCTCCTCACAATCTGACTCATGAGAATTATGTGGAGGTGAATCTTGGTGATTGGCCCCATGGCCACCACCATGATCTTTGCCTCACCCTCAACCTCTACCCCATCTCCTAGGCATGATCCTACACAGACAAGTACAGGGTATTAGATGAGGTCAACAAAGAATTACTAAACTTCAAACTATACATCTAAGAAAACTTTCTGGGCTAATTGAAATACCCAAAGCACCTAGTGTTTAAACTTGGGCTCTAATACCATGTGTAACACCCCGCTGAGTACCCTAGAGGACAAGACCTAAATAACAAAAAATGGACAATTTTTTTTTCCAAGTGCAATGTTGTACAATGAAATTGAACTTAACTCTTATTATTATCCTACGTCCCCTAGGGTGCACAACTGCATTACTTATTTTCCATTATCCAATTTACAAATCCAAATAACTTATTAACAATTAAACACTAAACATCATTAAGCATAGCATTTATTCATCACAAAAGATCATATGAACCATGAGAAATATCCATTCAAATAAAATATAAGGATAACTGATTCACTTTCTTTTCAATTAGCAAATACAATATTACTGATTACATCATTCCTTACATATAAAGGATACATCAATTTAAAGTTTCAATTACAATAAGTATAACAATACTTCCTCCAATCTAGTGAGGAGTGCTATACAATAGGATACATGATACATGATCAAATACAAAACATAATACAAGTACATTGATCAAACTCCTAGAAATAGGTGCAATGTTGAAGACAATGGATCAGATGAAATCACCAAATCACGAACATAAGGAGAACCCAATGGAGAATGTTACACGTTCCACCCTAATCCAAAGATTCACCCCCCATGCTAGGAGGTTACAAAGGGCCCCACCAACTGATAGACAAGAACTAGACATCCCAAGGGTGACAAAACTCACAATACAAGACGAACACATCAACAAGAACAACACCCATGAACATACTTCCAGAGGCACATAGATACACAAAGTAAACAAGTAAAGAAACTCATGGTTGTCGTAGGTGAATTTTCATCACACAATTGAACATAGGTTATCCAAGTAGTTCTTCCTAGGCCCCGACCCCCATTTGGGTTATCCTCGTAGCCTCTACCAAAATTCGGCCCCTTATGCCAACTTATGCAGAATTGAACTACCTCTCATGGAGATGAAGTAGCCAATTATGCCATTCCAGGCCTTCCCATCTCACCTCAAGCCTAAACGAGAACTTGAGGTTAAGCAAAGAACAACTTATCTTGTTTAATGTTTGAGCTAACCAAAAATTCCACATGGGTTATCTAGGCGCCCCTTTGTGCGTCGACCCCCTTTGGAAGCCACTTCCCTACTTCCAACCTTAACCCATAGAAAAATAAAAACAACACCACTTGCACGACACAAAACACAACTGAATCATAATGTGAGGAATTATCCATCTCGCTCACAAATCCATGAAATCAATCACAAGGGAAAAAATAATGTGCAAGGTGAAAGGTCTACATACACATAACCACAATAAAGTTTCCCATCACAAGCTAAAAAATTAACACCACGAAAAAGATCAAGTCAGCCTAGCCTCTGGAAGGCTTCGACAGTATCCATTGAACAATATTTTTCCATAACCAACTTATAGCATCACATGATAAAACTAGTCTACTCAAGTGACACTTGATTAAGAAGTCTAAATGGATAGCATGACAAGCCTTATGAGCTTGCAAACAAAATCTTCGCAAACAATTATATATTTCTTACAATTACACTAGCTCTTATATTTTAATACAAACTATTTTAATTCTCATAAAACCAGATATTTCTCTTCCATCCTAATTATAGCCATAACATATTTTAAATAAGGACATCCAATTAACCTAATATTTTTCCTTCCAATTATATGCATATGAACATAAACATGTTTATAATTAGAATTATTACCACAGATATATATTTATATATATGAACATTATATATATATATATATATTTATTTATTTTTAATCAATCAGTTCTTATAGAACTCAAATTAGGAATACTACACATAGATAAGTAACAGTTGACAATAAACAATCACAGATAAGAGTTACATTTAAACATTTATATATTTATCTATATATAGTGTATATATATATATATATGTATTTATATATGTGTATATAAAGAGCTACACTCGAGTCACTCATTCACCATCTTTTAACTGGCAGTAACCTCGCATGCACAGTTTAACGAACACCGGTTTATGTGTGAATGTCTATGGAAAAGTCTAACATGAATTCGCTGGAATAAGAGAAGGTTGCCTAAGGATTGTTGTTAACTGGAGATGGTTTGAACCCAATGAAGATTACATGTTTTAAACTAAGCTTCAGTCCCATATCTAATCGACACCTACAATGGAATTTGACCCAAACTATAGATAAGGAACAAAAGATCGCTTAATTTTCCCTTTACATTGTGCCCAAGAATTAAAGTGATAGTGGACTCAATTTACATAGATTGCATGTTGTACACCATTTGATTCTAATCATATGACATTATGAATGGAACAATACTTGCAACCACTGATCATGCACCAAATCAAACTACAGGTGGCTATTATGGAAGTTGTTTGTAGATTTAATGTGACAGTTAACCTGTGACAGATTTAGTCACAACCATTTTCAATTGGCAAGGCTCTGGCATAAGCCCACTGTAAACATAAAGAAAACTAGATATGCATAAAATTGATTAGATAGTAGTTTAAGAAGTCCCACGACGCCATAAGAAGAGGAGTTGAAATTTAAATGAGTGGATTAGTATAACATCATTTTATACAAGGCCATCAAAATAATCTCACTTAGAGATAATCTTTTCAATGAGGATGACGCGGCATAATAAGACAATCAAGTTTCATTATTTTCAGCCACCAACAAGAAAGTCACAAATCAACATACGGGTGTAAGAAAATAGGGTAGCATTAAAGAAAAAGAAGTTTTGATTAAGAGAGAGGTAGCGTCCAAATAAATTGATTTGCAACAGCTAGCAAAGGCACAGGTTATACAATGAAGTTAATAAAATCAATTCCAAAACAACAAGGTACAAGAATTAAGGTATTACATAAACTTATGTGCTACTAATCAATTACAAGTGACTCATGGATATCGAACTATCCTTAATTTTGATAGAATATGGTTCAAAACAACAAAATTTGAAATATCTAGAAGATACGAATCAAAGATATTAATTGGTCATTATAAACAATCATGCATTTCCCAACACTACTATTATAAGGAGGGATAATATATCAACTGACCAACTAAAATAAGTAAATAGACCTCTAACAGAGGACCAATTTGCAGAAACAAGATCAAATGGTTACTGAGAAACTAGCACACTGAATGAGAGAATGATTTCCAGAGGAGAAGAATCTGAGAATGGCAATGGGCAACACTGTTTCAAAGGAATGAATCAGCTCAAGGTAAACCCTGACTATAATGATTGGAAGACTAATTAAACTACAAAAGTTTGATATAGATTAGCAGTAGAATCACGGTTATGGAATTTGATAGCCAATAATAAAGAATAGAAAATACAGGGAAAATACCTAAAGCATACACAATCAATATTCTTTTATTTTAATTTTAACTCCAAATCTTTTCTTAAAACCATGAAGTGAGAGGATTTAGAAATATATAGCTTTCAAGCTTAATCATTCATTACAGAGAAAAGACAAAGAAAGAATTCTTTCCAGAAAAGAACTTGGGTTGTGTAGATGGTTGAGCTGAAGGAGAAGCTGATTGGATTCCAAACCAACTTAATCAACTCTTCAAGCACCATTTCTAACTCTTCTTAGCTCAACACCTCTGCAAAAACTATCTCTGCAAAATTTCAAAACCCCTGGCACCAAGCTTTTCATGACAAAAACCCTAAAACAAGAAATTAGTTTGTTTTCTTCTGGGAGCAATAAAACCAATTGCCCCTCTCAAGATAACTCCACTTCCAATTAATTAATTTCCCATAACTATCCTATCCTCCACTAATTCACATTTTCCCTCTTTTCCAACTTTCAATTTAATTTTCCCTTTCACTTGTCTTACACACAAAAAGCTATTTATTTATTAATTTATTATATTAAATTTCATATATAATTTATTTATGCAAGCCTATTAGTATATATATATTTATTTATGTAAGTACACATTTATATATACTTATGTATTATTTAAACATTCTATTTTAAGAATTAACTCTTAACTTAATAAAGTTTAATTCCATAATGGATTAATTCAATCCTTTAATTTAACTAGATTTTTATTTCCATAACCAAGCCTTCCCACTAGACATTCAAAATAGAATGAAATAATCAACCCAAGCACACGACTCAAACATGACTCCAAGATCATGCCAACAAGTATCAACCGAAAGCATGACAAAGATTAAATGACCATGCAAAAATGAAACGATACCAATAAACTTACTGACGGGGTGCGACAACAAAGATTCATCCTTGAGAAGAATGATGGCTCGAAGTGGGGAACCCAGTGTAATCTCCAAACAACAACTCCATTGGGATTTGGCACACTCATACCTAATAAACAGGTGGAGTCGATGCCCCATACTTGCATCCTACAACAAAACAAAGTGTTAAGCATGTGCATATAAAAATATCCAGTCACACCGTGATGGGGAAATCACAGCCTTGCAGGGCACTTGCAAGCAAGTGATGCGAAACTGTCCCCATCACCGACACATAACCAATAATATCACAACACATGAACACATACATCTAAAATAACATACTATCTATCATATTCAAATAAACAATTAACTAATCTACAAAACATTGCTTAAGTAAAAGACATCAAATATCACAATGCCATTAACATAGTTAAATCAAACATCAAAATGTCATCAATAACACTAAGCTAAGCATCATAATATTATAAAACAGTCTTAACATCTACTCATCCAAAATATCACCATGTTTGAATAGAATCCAATAGAGTCATAATGTTTATCAAACAATAACATAGGGTCTAACAAACACAACATAGAGTTTGAATGCAAATCTAAAAAACTTTCCAAGCATAAGCAAACTAAGGGGGCATCACATCGACCCCCTTAACAATGCGAATAGGTAAGAGAGGAAATGATACCATTTTTGGTAGCAAAAATCACTGGCAGAGATTGAAGGGGGATGGATTGTGGCGATGAAGGTGGAAGAAAAAGTAGGCAAGAGAATCAAACTTTCTGGGAAAGAGGGAAAAAGCAACAAAGGAAAAGCCATGGATTAGAGGTAATTCGATGGTTCATTCTTGCTTGATTTTTCCTATTTAGTCTATATCTCAAATTGCATTTCCTTCCATTTTGTTGATTTTCTTTGAAATGGTGTTAAACCATTAGATGGGAATTATTATGTATTATGCATCGATGCCTGGAAGTCATCGATGGGTTTGATAAAAATATCTATCTGGTCACATGAGCCATATCAGCCATATCTTGCATGCACCTCCTAACGACTTCTTAGTTGATCATGTTATGCATTTTATGTTATTTTTGTAATCACTCACTTTTTTTTTATCACTTGCATGTGTGATATCTAGTCATTTCATGACTAATCGGTAGAAGTCGATAGTCAAAATATTCAATATTTGCAATGTTTTCTCTTATTGTTCACCATTCCCTCAAAGGGAAGTGGTGGTTTCCCCACTATAACCTACATATTTTTATTTTTTGTCTCTGTGTTGACAAGGTTGAATGGGTATACCGCCCATATGGGTACGATGGCCTCAGTTACCATTCAAAGAATGAAGGGCAGTTTTTGTTGTGCAATTATCCATATCACATCATTCACAATGAGTGAAGGATAAACAATTATGTCGTTCTAATTTTCATTATGATGACACGATATCTAAGATCAATTAATGGTATGCCATTTAAATATAGATTTAATCGTTCTTCAGAATGATCCCCATTTTTTTGTTGCTTACATGTGATGCTCGCAATGTTTTTTTTCACCAGTCCATATTACATGCACACATCGTTCCCTAGAATGATGCTCAAGTCATTCCATAGAATGATCACCATGAATGAGTCTTACCAGCTTTGTTGTTGAACAATGTAAGTCGATAATTGACATTCATCAAGGCTTGGCTAATGATAATGTTAATGATAAAACCAAACAGTCATTCGACTATTAGTCATTCTTAAAATGATAGTAGCTTTAACTTATGTCTTATAACTGTCACCATTAGAAGCATGGGTTTCTCCATAACTTGAACAATAATAAAATTATTCTAGATTCATATGTTATTTTGGTTTTGAAACAAAAATCATGTCGTTTGATTCTTTTATTTGCACAAGAAGATATTAGTGTTGTCTAAATAGTTGTATATCTAGAAGGATAGAAACTTTGATTGTTTACATGCTGTATTAGTTAACTTGAAACTGATAATGAGACACAGTGGCACAATAACTTGTAAAATTCTACAAACAACATGGATTTGATACAAACAACATATTAGTATGTAGTAACTATTTCAAACATAACTATTCTTCTTTCTTGTAAAAGACAATTTACATCTTGTATAAATGTTAGATGATATTACAATCTGTAGCATTATTTTGAATGAAAGAAATCTATTATAATGGTATTCATTTCAAAATGTATTCACAAATATATTAACTTAAGTTGAATCATATATGTGTATGCACATAGACTTTTGTCTATGTACATACACATACTTGTGACATACCTTCTTTTTTTACTTATTTAATTCATTTTTAATGAATACTGAATTATGTTGAATGTAATCATGTGACATGTGTATGAATTGAATGGATAATGTGTTGAATAGATCCACTTGAATTATTATTTTGAATTTATTTAAGTTCAGGAATTAAGTAGATTGAATTAATTTTTCGTAGATATGTGTGTAAAAAATATTCTCTTTGTTTAGTAGAACAGTAACACCTAAGTATACTAGAGCACCTTAGGGTAGATGTTGCTAGAGGGTAGATAGTTGCAAAGGAATAAACTTGTGATGTTGAAAGTTACCTTCCAGGACGGGTGCTGAAATGGAGTATAGAGGGCATAGGTTTTGCATTATTCAAAACCTATCTTTTGTTGCTGCAATTAAATTTTATTCTTGGCCAAGTAGTTAGCCCATTATGTAAGTATGGACTTATATGTGATGACACTCTCTACCATTCCTAGCATAGATCTTTCATTTTTTTTTTATCATAGATAAAGATGCATGTTGATGTTTGGGCACACACTAGATTCCACCTTACAAATTGTTCTCTTGCTAATTTTTTTGTGCAGGGTCAAGCTTTCTTCAAGTAGGAAGAATTCTTAGGAAGTGTAAGCTTCGTGGTTGGGAGATAAAGTGCCTCGGCCATGTTCTCATCCACTAGAGGAGGTGAGTGTCAAAAGGAAACCTTGGATGTTTTCAAGTTATCAAAGGATTTATGATGTAACCTTGATGTAGTTTTGTAATTGTATTGACTTTGTGGCCCAATGAGCCAAGTCAACTTGGATATTGTAATTAACATTTGGAAATGAATATATATATATATATATATATATATATATATAGACTCATATTGTAATTAGACATGTGTTGCTATGATTGAAAATAGCTGCTTAAGTTATGTCTTCTTAAAATTTAATATTTATAATGCCATTTGCAATTAGAATTTAAGTAGTAACTAGAACGGGTTATTACAGCCTCCCAACTTGTAATGAGATTTTCCAGTATATATCTCCCTTTTATGAACCTAGTTTGAGTGTTGTTGACAAATGAGGGAAGGATATCCACCCACTCATAATTATAATTTTAGCAATAATTTTATAGGGTACATTTAGTATTGTTATAGGTCTCCAATTTTTTATTAGTTTTTTGTCTCCCTCTTTTGGGAGCATCTTGATGATACCTTTGTTTATTCCATTTCCAAGAGATCCTTCCTTGAGAACTTCCTTGTACACAAGAAATAGATCATCACAAATCCAATCTATGAATGTTTTGGATGAAAAAATTGATACATTACATCATGTCATGCCAAATCATCTATCAACTAAATTTACCTCAAACAAATACTTTTTATTACAATACTATGAAGACAAATACTCACTACATGACACTTGTCTTAATTACTATTCAATGTAAATAATTTAAATCATTTTTTATTCACTAAATTTGAACCAAATAAAACTAATATATATTCACAATAGCTCAATTTAGTACCTCTAAATTGTAATTGATATATCTTATAAAAATGATTACAAAATTAAATAATCATATTTACACTCAGCACTATAAATAAACAACTTATTGAGAATAATTACACTAAAAATAATAATTTAAAAAGAAATTCACTAATCCACATATATTTATAGGTATAATAAAATCATAACTAAAAATAGAATGAAATTATTCATATTATGAAGCAAGGGAAAACAAGCTATCTAAAATCAACCAATAAAATTATTTTATTTATTTTTTCCTTTTGTTTGCTTTTTGATGTTGTTGGTGAATAAATTAAAAATGCAAGCCAACATTTAATAAATAATTTGGTTATAGCTTGTTTGCAAGTTGGTTATGAAAATTATTATTTGATTTTTTTTGTTTTTTCAAAGAACAATCCAACATATGCTTTCTTGGGTGTTGGAATTAGAAGCTGGAGAGAAAGCATAAAAAAAAAAATCTTTATTTCCTTGTTTAATTCTTTTCTTCCAAGAGAGGACTTGGGGAATTGAGGAGTCATTGGTAATTTTTCTTGTTGGTGAATGTGGAAGTTGGAAGGTCAGGCATGGGATTTTGGGAGTGGTCTCCCATCCATGGTTTGTGAATTCCAGAGGTATTGCTACAACTAGAAGTGTTTTATGTATGTGGAGTGAAGAATTGGAGAGGGGTCTTCAACAGAGTGGAGTTTTGTAGGCAATATTATTGTGGAGAAGACCAATGATGTTGTGATTGGTTTTACTTATTGTATATTCCTTTATAAATCTAATATAAATTAGATTTATTGAGGCTTGCATCAGCCATAAGGCTGCATAGCTTTGTAGTTCCATATTTCTTTGTAACTTGCCAATAGATGGAGAATTTTGTAATGAAATTTGAAGACTAGTTTTCTTGAAATTCTTGTAGTTCAAGTTTTGTGTTTAATTTTTATTTAATTATTGAAAGTTTGAAAGAAAGGACTTGTTGGTCCCTTTGAAATAATGAATAATGTGCAGCTGGTGAAAGAATAGAGGAAGGTTGTAGATACAACTTGAATTATGATAGTGATTTTATTTCAGCTTGTTTATGTAATGAATTCAATTGAATAAAATAAGAATCTTGTTGCAATATTTGTTTGGATGAAGTTTAATTTTGTGGGTAGAGAGTTTTTTGTGTGATTTATGTGTGGAAGTGGATGTGTTTGGGCAAGAGGGAGTACCTATTGCATCATTTGGTATTAGAGTACAGTGGAGAGGATCCACCAGGACCTGCAAGAGAGTGAAGCAGTTGTGGAGATCTCATGAGGATTGTTGCAGATAGAGAAACCCTGAGTAAGCGAGAGATAGGGAGTTACTAAATAATATGTTTTATAGATTGAGAGTGTGTTGGTAGATTTTAGAGCATGAGGTGATAATTGTGCAAGATTGTAGTAGTTGAGATGGGTATAGTCATAAGGAAGAGGCCTATGATTTGGGAAGTGTGGAGATAGTACAAAGAAAATAAGACATGGAGGATGATTTTGGATATAAATAATCAATTGGATAAGTTGGATAAATTAGAGGCATAGCTGAGTGGACAAGAAGAAATGAGAAAAGAGGATGAGTATAGAATGAATAGCAAAGAGCCTATAACAGAGGTAGTCAAAGAGGAGAAAAATGAAGATGCAATGATGAAATGTGAAAAGGTTGCAATGAAGGATGAGGAAAAAGATGATTTGTTATCATAGATTTTGGTGGTGGAGAGTGAATGGTTAAAAAATATAGCATTGGAAAGACAAGCATCACAATGAAGAAAGTAGAAGTTACTGATGCAACTAATGGTGAATTTACAACATTGAATGAAGAGGTTGTAGACACATAAAAATGACCTAGGCCTGCAAGCTCTATTTTTACCACTTTCATCCTAGCATAATTATGACATCTTAATTATGTCCTTGGTCCACATTCGACTATTAATTAAATAATTCATAATTATTTAATTAATTCATGTCCTTTTATTCTTCATGATTATTAAATAAATAAATTTTATTTATTTATTAATACGTCATTAATTGTCTAAGTCTTCCCCTAATTAAATAAATTTCTTAATTTATTTAATTACCTTTCTTCATTTATTTCTTCCTGATTATTAAATAAATAAATTTTATTTATTTATTTAATATGTCACTAATTCTCATGATTAAATGAGTTTATTAATTTATTTAATCATTAATCATATCTTCTAAGTTAAATAATTATCTTTAATTATTTAATTGTCAAAATTAATATTTCCCTCATTTTAAATAAATGAAATTATTTAAAATGATCTCACATTCTTAACTGTCAGTTCATTTTAGTAAATAATCTGAAAATCGATTATTTATTATCACACAAAATCCATATTTTAATTCAAAATGGTAATATTCTTCCAAAAATCAAGCAATCAAGCAGATTCTTGATTTTCCAAATATGATCTTCAGCTCAACTCTTATCTTTTGGATTTTTCGAATCTCACAAATTGGGCAGTCTTTATCTTCTTGATTTTCAAAAATCTTTATTTTTCTGACTAATTATCTCATTTATTCTCGACCGCCAATTCGATCTTCTCAAATGAAATCTTGACCACCCATTTAATAATCTTGCCCTAACCCTAATTAGGGATGGTCACATTAAATCTCGTCCTCTGATTTTGGGCTTTCACCAACTTTCAATCTCGTCCGTCAGTCCAAAATTACATTTTCTATAAAATGCCAATTTTTCTCACAATTTTGATTACGCTTAGATGCTTAGACATTTAGACATATTCATATACTTACATTTTTATTAGTGATTTTGGCATGTCTTAGGCATTAGAGTCATTTCGTCATAGATAATTGATTTCATTTTAGACAATCCAAATCCTTCAAACCTTGTGTAGGACTTAGTCTTTGTCTTCACATTGCTCACACGTTCGATCTGAGGGAAACTATCAACAAGTTAGAAGGTGCTGTGAAGGTGAATCAAGGAAGCTTCAATGGACAACAGGTATAATCATTTTATTTATTTTTAGTTTCCTTTGTTCTTGATAGCTTCTTTGGGTTTTGTGCTTTGATACTTGATAATCTAACAATCCAAAAATAACCCTTAGATACATTGGTGAACCCGACTATTCCTTTTTTTGTTTCGTACATTTTTTTGGTGTGTTTTCTATCTTTTTTGTAGGAACAAGTACAGAATGACGCATTTGAGCTTTCTCAAGCGGCATCTGATGCGTCGCGACACATTCGATAACCTAAACATGCATAACATGTCCAATAGTGGTCAACATACAAACACCACGAGCAATACCTTTTTTGACGCTACCTGAGAAAATGTCACAACAACCATGAGTGCTACTTCCAAGATTCCAAACAACTCCAATTCAATAAACGCTACATCCATTGGAGGATCACAATCTGCTATAGTGCCCACAATATCCATAACACCGTCACAATTGGCTCGAACCACCTTTGGCTCCTCGACAGTGTGGGCAAGTTATTCCAATCCTCTCTTTACCACTATGGTAAATTCCATGGGGGCATCATCAAGCCATACAAATCCTCCATTGACAACTATATCTAGTACCATGATTACATCTTCATCATAGCCTCTCATTGGTATCTCACAAAATCCTTTAGGTGGAGGCAAACGACGTATATTTATTCAAGGACAACAACAACATGCTACCACGTCAACACAGTCCAATTCCATCACCTCCCAAGGACAAAATATGACCATTCCCCTTGTAGAAACCCAACAATTTGGACAAGGAAGTCAAAACACAACCTAGGGCATCATTCGCACATCAAAATGTTCATGGTCACCACATTCCCCAAATATCAACCCAAATGGCTGGGGGACACATCCCAACATACTCATCCCATATTCATACCCACCAACATGCCCCGAATCCAAAATTTCAATACCAACAACATGCAAATCAAAACACACCACACATGTCACAACAATCCATCCATCAAAAATACACCAACATCCACGCACAACAAATGGGGACTTATGGCGTACCAATCAATCCAATGTATGGGACCACAAATGACCCTATAATTGATGCCTTACAAACAAAACTAATGGGTCTAGAGAAGACCATAGAAAACATACAAATATCCGGAAAGAAATCAGAAGTGTCATATGATCTATCTGTATATCCCTTCGACATGAACTTATACATGCCACCATTTCCTCTGGGATATGTGTCACCTAATTTTACCAAGTACAAAGGAAAGACAAACCCCATTGAACATGTCCGCGAATTTGCAACCAACTATATGGACGTTGCCTATGAACAAACATACTTGATGAGAATTTTTTCTAAAAGTCTTACAGGTCCTACCCTCGAATAGTTTTCCACTCAAAAGGATATCCAAACATGGGATGAGCTTAAACACAAATTCATAAAAAAATATGCATACAACATTGACATGGACACCTCTATTACTAGCTTATGCAATCTCATGCAAGAGGATGCTAGTGAAACATTCATCCCATTCTTTCTAAAATGGAGAAGCCTAGCTAGTCATTTCCACATCAACATACCCAAAAAGGAAAAGGTGGACATGTTCGTTCAAACACTTCTAGGACCCTTAAAATATGCATTACAAGTACATTGTTGCACAACCTTCATGGACCTAGTCGAAAAAGGTGTCTAGATTGAGAAAGCCCTTATTGCAAAGGGAGAGCTGAGATACGGTCCTAAAAAAAAAAATGCAAATCCTCCCATTGACAAAAATAAGTACTGGGTCAAAAATAAACATGTTACCAATGACGGTGTCGTTGATGCCAGGGCTGCAAACAATATGGGTCCTGTACTGGCTCTAAAAGGGGTTCAACCACAAAACAAATCAACGATGATATTGACACCCCCTACCAATGTTCCCCCAAACAACCAAAGCAGCCAAAATAATCAAGGACAATACCGTCAAATGAGAAAATTCCCCAGGGGTTGCACATACACTCCCTTGGGTGAGCCCATTGAGGAAGTCCTCAAGAAATTCCTTCAAAATGGTGTCATCACACTTCAAGAACCAAAACCATATGACCTAGGACAATTCAAACCAGCATGGTGGGATGATAATGCATTTTGTGATTATCATTGAGAAAAAGGACTTAAAACTTCTTGTCGACAACTGAAAATTTTGGTACAAGACCTTATCGAGAATCGTATCATTGAGGTAGGTGGACCACAATTTGCCTCTAATTCAGATCATACCATTCATAAGAACCCACTGCAAGACCATGGTTCTAATAATGCTTCCACGTCAGGTCCAAAGATAAACAATAATCAAGCCAATTTCTCCTGCGCCAAGTATGACTATTTTGGCGGAACCACTATAAACAATATCTGAACTAATAATGAATGTGTCAATACCATCACAGTCAAGAGAGCACCCCAATGCAATGCTACTACTCGAAGTGGCAAGGTCACCATAGCTGGTACGCCTCCCATTAGGCAACCTAAGATCACCATACCTGGTCAATCTCCTAGGCAATCACAACCCACCTCAACCACAAAGCAATGGAAACCTAAGAGTCAGTTTAACCTTATCGACCAACTTGGAAAAACTCCCATGCAAATTTCTATACTCGAGCTGCTTCACATCTCTCCCACGCATAAGGCTATACTGGATAAAACCCTGCAAGAGTTGTCAGTCCCTAAAGATATTGATGTCAACCAATTTGAGACCATGGTGGGATACCTCACTATGCCTCACCACATCACCTTTTCTGATCAAGGCTACTCTTCACCCAAGACTAACCATAACGATGCATTACACATTGAAACTTTTGTCCATAAGCATAAGGTCAGAAGAGTTTTAGTAGATGGCGGAGCAGGATTGAACATATGCTCCTTGAAACTGGTTAACGCTCTAGGATTTTTTGATGCATGTGTAAACCCTACAAAGAGTATAGTCATAAAAGCATATGATGATGAAGAACGCTCTTCACGAGGCATTATTTCTCTTCCTATCATAGTAGGAATAGTCATTGTGGATACAACTTGCTAGGTCCTGGATCTAGAATTACCTTACAACATCTTCCTCAGCCACCCATGGATTCATGCCTTAAAAGTAGTTCCATCCACATATCACCAATGCTTAAAATTTCCATTTGACGGCACAAAAATCACTATATATGGAGAACCCAACCCTTTTCAATATTGTACCAACCTAAGGGGTATTTCTGCAAATCGAGTGCCTATTAACCGAGAAGCACCTGGCTCCTCTTCTTCTAAATACGTTGACCCATCCACACTCGCATCATCTTCCACGTCCACTCCATTCACATTGTCCACTACACCACCATCTTCCACACTTCCTAAGGATGAACCCAATGTCAAGATCTAGGACCTAGGCTATGGAGAATTCAAACTGCATACAAAATATTGCATCACAACAATACCCAAGTCTCCGAAGGTCTATGGTCAACAATGTTTTAGAATGGAACCCAAAGAAATTTTCAAAGTTCCACCAAAAACGGTTTTCATAAAATGGGGAGACATGAGTAATGAGGACCTGGCCGATATTACAGGATGGCTCTATAAAGATATGGCCAAACTACCCCCATTACCAGTTAAGAAATATGGCAAGGGATATGACATGATGAAGGCTAAAGGCTAAGATGGAACTAGTGGCCTAGGCAGAAATAAAACTAGACGAAGAGAGCCCATAGAATCTTTCAAAATACCACAGTATCTTGGATTAGGGTATGGATTTCTCGACAATGACGACCGATGTACCACTGGGCTTTCGAGTGAGCGAGTGCATGCTTCAGAAAGTGTCAAGAACATCAAGGAACCGCTTACCGAAACTGACTCTCATGAGTGGGAATTTGGCTCTGAAGGATCCTTAAGTGATATTTAGAAGATTTAAGGATGATTTTATGATTTTGGGAAAAAGAAGAATATTTACTTTATTTAAAATAAAGCAATGTGATTTTTAAGAAGATTTAAAGATGATTTCATGATTTTGGAAAGAGGAAGAATATTTACTTTATTCAAAATAAAGCAATGTGATTTTTTAGAAGATTTAAGATGATTTCATGATTTTGGAAAGAGGAAGAATATTTACTTTATTCAAAATAAAGCAATGTGATAATTAAATTCAATAAATTGTAAAGCTTATTTAATTTAATTAAGAAGAATTAGAAAAGTGATTAAATTAAATAAGAAATTAAACTTATTTAATTAAGATAGAAGAATTAATAACATTTTGTTTCCACAGTCCATGATCCAAGTCTACTATCTATTCTTCATGTCTCTCTCTATCTGCTAATCATCCTGATGATGGATCATGGAGTATGATCCGAAACGTTGATGGAAAAAATCGCACACAGTTTTATCCAGAAATCTTGATTATTAATAGAAGAATTAGAAAATGAAAAATATAAATAAATAATTAAATTTATTTATATGTAGAATGAATTAGAGATTTAATTAAATAACTTGTATTTAATTAATTACCAGACTTATTATAATGTGACCATTTTTTAGGTGTATACATTTTGCCCCTCTTTGAGATGATGTTTGAGATGATGAGATTTGTGTCGAGTAACATCATTTCAAAGAAGTTTAGGTATAGATAGAGGAAAATGGATAATGATAGAAAGATAGGATGATGGAATGATGATGCCCCCTCGAGAGGATAGGCGGGTTGAACAAACACAGGTAGGATCTCGAAATGAAATGATAAAGGGAGGGATAAGACGAATGATGCAAGATAGAAAGTGGATGAAGGGGGTGAAAGTATGCACTATGCTGCAATGAAGGTGAGCAACCATGATGTTTAATATAGCACTAGACATTATGCACCAAGATATAAGGACCAAGGTGACAATGTGTCTCGTGCCCCAGCGTAATACAACCTTGTCTAGACATATGAGGAAGTAGACTTAGAGCATTAAAGTCCTAATGCACAAAAGGTATGATGTGACCTTAGATGCAAAGGATAGTGCAAAAAGCTACTCCAACATACACAAGATATGAATATTAGCTAGAATGATACGGATTTGATACAAATGCAAGATAAAATGATAACACACACAAGCAAGAAAGCAAGCATGCACAAATGATACAAAAACAAATAAGGAATTTCCCCTGTCAAGTTGTAAACCATTGATTGAAGGATTGATTGATGATGATGATAGTGTTGTCATTGTGAGGAGCGACATGTCCCTAGAGCAACACAATATGTAAAAATGATAGTGTTGTCATTGTGAGGAGCGACATGTCCCTAGAGCAACACAATATGTAAAAATGATGATGTTTTCATTGCTTCTTTGGTCAATAGATATAAAAATGGGTGTGTCATCATGTTGATATGGATAGAAAATCCGATTGATAACTTTGTTTCCCAAAATAGAAATCAAAGAGTAGATGGCTGATAACTTTGTTTCCCCTATACGAAAAACAAAGAGTAGATGATTGATAGGACTTCTGATAAATTTTCTTTCTACGATAGAAAAAAAAGTAGATTATTGATTGAAAACAGTTTTGCATTTGTGATTGAAATACAAATAGGATGATGTTTTGATTGTTGATAAATTTGCATTCTTGAAAATGAAAACAAATAGTAATTGATGGTAAAGCAAATTGATATGATATCCAGATAGATAGATTGTGTATTGATTGCCTGGTATGAGTCACCTAGATAGAACACTTGGTATGGGTCACTTGATATGAGTCTGATGAGTATGTGTCACTAATATGGGGTATAGATAGATAGACATGAGTCATATTGATTTAGCTTGATTGAGATTGAATCATTGATATGAGGCTGATTGATTGATGATGATGATAGTGTTGTCATTGTGGGGAGCAACATGTCCCTAGAGCAACACAAGGATGATGATAATTGATTTATTGAGTGGTTGATTTGGTTTACGACAAGATTAGGATCAAGACCAAAGAATGTGATTGGATAATTTGACAAGATTGATCGACTTGATTGGCATGGATTAAGGGTTGAATTGCATTTGGATATTTGCTTGGAATGATTGAAGATGATTTGATGTATGGATGAATGGATTTGAAGAAGATGATTGATTTGGTTGACTGGTTGGATGATTGGATTGAGGTGAGGGATTGAATCGATGAAATTGGAAGAAGTAATTAGATGGATTGATTTTATTGCTTGGATTTTTGTTGGCTATTTGATTTTTTTTGTATTTTTGGGGATATTTTGATTTTTTTTGATTTGTTTGAGATGTTTTGAATTTTTTGTAGTTTTGAAATGTTTTGATGTGTCAAAGGATGAAAATTTGAGTAGCCTTTGTGCTAGAGACCAATGACAAGGGGAAAACCAAGTCTAGGTGCAAGGAGATAGATGAGATTGATGGATGAAAAGGATAGTTCATCATAGTGAATGGAATGGATGTATGCATCATAAGAGAGCAAGGATGTGATTTCCAAATACTATGTCACATAGGAATAACATTCCCAATTCTAGGTACAATACTTAGGATTTTTCATGACAAAAATTATGACAATAGGATAATGATAGGCTTGTTTGGAAGGATGAGGTATATCAAGAGATACTCGAAACATGTTTCAACCTTTTCCCCTATATCTTCACCAAGATCAAAAGAAGAAGGGTGGATGAATGGACTCAATATGATAGGAATGTATGATGGCTAAAGATGGCAGGTAGGATGGAAATGATAAGACATGAAAATGATAGGTTGGATAGATAAGACATTGTGCCCCCAAGTGTAAGTGACATAGAAGATCAACCTACACATGATGCCTGTTTTCCAGGTTTTCATCATGGTACTTATCTAGGGCGCCTGTTTACCAGGTTTTCACCATTGGACGAAAGGATTTCTCTTTACTTTTTTTTTTCTTTCATTTTTGATTTTTTTTTCGACTTTTTGGATAGGAGAAGGGGAATATGGATATGAGGGACTCAAGTGTCTAGTTCCATGAAAGGTGATAGTCCCACTAGATATGGATGTCATTGCATGGACCATGTCAAGTGCTCATAGATGTTGGTAAGGAATTGCATGAAAGGGAAATGGAGTAGGTAGATAATGGATTATGATGTGGATTATGGAGGGAAATAATGGATTATGATACAGATTATGTAGGGAAGATGACAGGGTTTATATGGGACTTATGCAAAATATGAATGGGGAGGATTAGCCAAAAGCATGTACCATAGGAAGATGGTGGGGGAGATATGTAGGATAATGGGTGAAGGGTGGGGAGATGGAGGTATGTGGAAATGTTGTAAAATGGAAGGGAACCATGACCAATGGTTGCACACATTGTGATAAATGTTGAAGCTTTTGATGTGGATGAGGTGTAGGAAGCAATGGAGATGTTTGCTTAGGAGGTGGTGGATGAAGTGCTTTAGGTACCCACATAGACTTAGTATTTTTATGACTTTTATTTGGCTTGTGGGACTTAGGAATTGGATAATTTTGAATGGAATGAGAATGTGGGGTGGAAGTGGGGGGTTGGGATTTTTGTGATGTAGATGCTTCATCTTCATTTGACTTGATTTCATTTTTCTTAGGTACCCAAACCATTTTGTTTTTAGAATTTTCTTTTGGAGGTATGGGCTTATATAGCTTTTTAGATGTATTTTTCTTTGACTTTTTGTATTGATGTCCTAAGGCATGAGAACCCTTAGGATTTTTTACTTTATAGGTAGAGGCATTGAAATTCTTGCTTTTAAATCCCATAGGTATGGTGGAATGGGTGGAAGCTTCATCTTTATACAATGTGTGCATTTTTTGGTCATGATTAGGAATTTTAGGGTATTTATGGATAAATGGATAAAAGGATTGGATGGTAGGGATATTAGGTGTTGGAAGTAATGGTGGTAAAGTTTATGGTGGGAAATTAGGAGTTGGAAGTAATGGTGGCAAAGTTGATGGAGGGATATTAGGAGTTGGAAGCAATGGTGGCAAAGTCAATGGTGGAAGGTGTATGGTCACATGCTTTTGACATTTGTAGGATGATGGAGGTGGAATGGCAACATATGTTTTGGGTGTATGATAGGGATTATGATGGAAAGTGGACTTAGGATGCATGGAGGAAATACCAACATCTTGAGATTGGTGTCCTTGGGGTGTATGTCCAAGGCCATAAGAGCATGGAGGGACTTTGAAATGGATGGGCTCCAAAATACCTTGTTCATGAAGGTCTAGGCCTTTACCTTGGTGGTTCATGTTTTGGAGTGTACAATGGATAATGGGACTAGGTGTAGGTGGAACACTAGACACGAGTTCCTTATTGGATGGAGAAAATGAAGCAAGGGAAGATAATGGTTGTTGTTGTTCTAAGGAGCAACATTCATAAATGAGGGTGGAAAGACCAATAGGATATGATGGAGGACCTGCCATGGGGTTGATAGTAGGTGATGGAGGATCATTATGATCTTGATTAGCATTGTGTTCACTTAGATCCAAGGAATTTATTTGATCTTCTATGCTGGATTGGGAGGCATATGTCTCATCAAGGGAAGTGGATGTTGATAGATTATGGATAGGGCTAGGTAGGGGGTGGATAGGAGCAATGGAGATTTCTTGCTCATGGATAGGTGAAGTGATAGGCTCTTGACCATGGAATGCATAAAGTTGGATAAGAGGATCATCATGGTCTTCTTGATCATAGGTAAGATCATAGAGGGGAGCTTGATCATAAATAGGACCAAGTATTTTATGAGTGGGATCATTAGATGGGCCTAGATCTTGATTAGAATGAGAAGTTAATGTATCTTCATGCTTAGGATAATGCTCTTGACATAATGCTTGGGTTTCTTGAATGGAAGTGGAAGGGGATGACTCATGAAGAGACTTGACATGTTCTTGATGGTCAACAACATGGAGACATGACAGAGGTTGGCTTGGACTTATGAGGGGAGACTCTTGAATTGACTCAAGGGGTTGTGGATGACATGGTTGGCTTGAAGGGATTGGCATGATGTTTGAGGACTCTTTTGTATGTTCAAGTATATGTGTTGAATGACATGGCGACAATTGATTCCTTGCTTGTAGCCCTTGGGTTACATCCTTTATAGTTGTAGGGGTGGAAGGTGTTGGTTTAGGGTTTTGATTTTGATTGGATGGTGGTATGATATACTCATAGGGTGCATGACCTAGATTATTGTTCCCTTTGTCAATGGTTGCATTA
Organism: Sequoia sempervirens; assembly: GCA_007258455.2. Taxonomy (NCBI): domain Eukaryota; kingdom Viridiplantae; phylum Streptophyta; class Pinopsida; order Cupressales; family Cupressaceae; genus Sequoia; species Sequoia sempervirens. The sequence continues at coordinate 33,238,000 of VDFB02000010.1, read as the reverse complement.
GAACATGAGGAATTTTGGCCTTGTTGCAAGGTAGAACTTAAAGTCACATGTGTTTTTCATGATGTGGCTTGATAGGTTGATGTGGCATTGACAAGCAAAGAAGTGGATGGATTAGATTGGTATGAGGTGGAAGGGTGATAATGAATGGATAGGGGAGGATGTTTTGTTTGTTGGATTTGAAAAGTGGCCATGAGGTATTGGGATTGAGCTAGGAGGTGTTGGATTTGAGGTGACTTGTATGCTTGAATTTTTTGTATTATGTCATGGAATCCATGAACGATTTGTTGGGGCAAAGGTTTTTGAATTGTTTTAGCTGTGTGAAGCAAGTGAACAACCTTTTGTGCTATGTCTTCCAATGTTTTCATGGTGTAAAATGATGTTGATTGGATTAAAGAGATGATGATGACTAGGATATGATATGGAATGACAAGATTTCATGATTTGGATGATGTGGAAAGTGTTTATTGGAAGTTTGAATTGGGCACTATCAAACAAAATATTTCACATGTAAATGCATGAACACACACACCAAACACAATGATAAATTTGTCTTTGAAGATTAGATGTTATGATTAAGAAAACACTTGAATACACAACAATAAGCCCTACAACTAGTCAAGTGGGGTATGGCCAATTAGGTCTCAAGCTAGTTTGCACAAGGTTGACTAAGGAATGATTTGAAAGAAAAATCCTACCACACAACTGGGAGAAAGGGGTAACCCACCCTTCACCTTCACTTCCCAAAGGTATAAAGTTCTTTGGGGCTTAGTCAAGAGTGACAAGATTTTAACTTCCAAACAAGCATGTATTTCGATTCACACTTTGATTGAGGTCATCCCCAGGGGTGATGAAATCCCCTAGCAGGCCTCCTATGAAGGGTTTGACAAAAGCAAACCAAGTGAGGTGTTTGTGATTACACATGCACTTGATTCACACTCGCAGTTGTTAATTAACCCTTTAGAAAATTGAAATGTTTATAAAACAGTTCAAGCACTTGTTCTTTTTATCCCCAAATCAAGATGTGATGGAAGACAATGATTAATTTTAGATCCAATTTTTGAAGTGTGATTGAAGACAAAATTCATTTTAAGTCAATTTCAATGATGTGATCAAACAAGATTTGATTTTATGCCCCAAATTGAAAAATGTGACAAACAAGATTAAGAAATTAAAAATGGAATGTGTGCACCTGATTATTCACTTTCCAAATTGTTGTTGTGATTGATCCCAATGCTTTTCCAGCTTGAGTATATGCGCCATTTTGTCCCGTATATGCGTTGAAATAGCTCTGAATGCACCAAAAGACCTGCAAAAGCATCGTTAAAAGCCCTAGATGCGCTACAAAAACCCTCAGATGTGCTACAGAAACTCCCAGATGTGCTAAAACAGAAAATTTTGCTGAAAATCCAAATTCCAGAACACGAAATCCTGTCAGAAAACCTGCAGATAAATGTTAAAAACGGGGCAAGGCCCCACAGTGGGCACCAAAAATGTGTGGTTGATTTTGTGCATGTTAAACATGTAAAAAAAAAGAGTGAAACACACCAATAAGACATTATATCAAAAACAAAATATTTAAAACAATAGAGATTGCAAACTCAGTATCCTATTATCGATGTCGTCCTATCATCCTCTATCTCCAGTGTTTTCATTGATTCCAGCCGACTCTCAGATTATATGCTAGGCTCAACGAACAGTCTTCCTAGAGAACGAGATTGAATATGAAATGCATGTAATGCTTAAGCTAAGACATGATTATTCTAAAACATGATTGCTAAGATGATAGATTATGATGGTGCTATGAATAATAAACTATAATGATAATGCTAGAATGTTATAATGCTAGAATGCATTTAATCTCTAATTCCTCTGATGTGTGTTGTGTAACCTTTGCTTGGATTGGCTGTGCTATTTATAGAGTTTTTCAAAAGCTTCTGATTGGCTTATATGATCAACGATTGTGAAAATTCCTGGTAGATCGAATGGTTGAGGATGGATAAGACTGAAGAAAAATATAAGAAAACATAAAGCAAGATTTGTTTTCTTTTCTGTAAAAGAGGTAAGATAAGATGATGAAGCTGATTTGTTAAAAAACATTTTTTTCTAAGATTATGGAAAGATTTTGAAAAAGATAAATAATGAATTATAAAATTCAATTATTTATTTATGGGTGACAAAGGTTTTTCTTAAAATAGAATATTTACCCCATATTTTGAAGAATAATGGAAGATTTCATAATTATATAGAATATTTAATTATGATTCTGAAAAGATATGGAAGATATTCAATTAAATAAAGATATTTAATTAAACTTTTAAGAAATGGTATGTAAATGAAATTAATTAAATAAGATATTTAATTAACCAAAAGAAAGATTTGAAAATAAATATTTAAATTTAATTAAATCAAAAAGACTTAATTAAATTCAAAAAGTGATAATTAATTAAAATAATTAAAATGTAGATAGGGAAAAATCCAAAGGTTTATATGTGTTGAAAACAATAAACTAATTAAATCCTATCAAGCACCATGAAGCACAAACTAGAATGAAAATAAAAATAAAGAAAGAACATGCAAACCAAATTTCAAACTAGACTTGATTGATCTCCATGGCTCTTCTCCACCTGCATAAGAATGCAATATTTTGAAGGTTGATTGTTGGAGGAATGTTGGTTGCTCAATTCTGCAGCATAACGATCTAACAAATGTGATAAATGAAGATGGATGGAAGATTGAAGATTGATTTTGACAGAGTGAGGATGCTAGAAGAATTCGATCCAAATGGCCTGTGAAAGGTTAGATTTATAGAGTTTTTGAAGGAAAAAGCTTAGTTGGAAAAGATCAACGGTTGAGATTCAGTCTGGTAAGATGAACGGTAAGAGATGGAGAAGTTTGAGAGAAAGATGGAAGCTAGAGAAAAAGAAGGAAGATGTTTCCTTCCCACAAAACCTTTCACTAAAAAATGAAGGCAACTTGGCATTGGAAAAAAGAAGAATATTTACTTTATTTAAAATAAAGCAATGTGATTTTTTAGAAGATTTAAAGATGATTTCATGATTTTGGAAAGAGGAAGAATATTTACTTTATTCAAAATAAAGCAATGTGATTTTTTAGAAGATTTAAAGATGATTTCATGATTTTCGAAAGAGGAAGAATATTTACTTTATTCAAAATAAAGCAATGTGATAATTAAATTAAATAAATTGTAAAGCTTATTTAATTTAATTAAGAAGAATTAGAAAAGTGATTAAATTAAATAAGTAATTAAACTTATTTAATTAAGATAGAAGAATTAGAAAATGAACAATAAAAATAAATAATTAAATTTATTTATATGTAGAATGAATTAGAGATTTAATTAAATAACTTGTATTTAATTAATTACCAGACTTATGATATTTATGGGAGTGCGGATGGCGCGCGTGTCTACAACACCAAGAATCGAGCTAGGGCATCCGAGCCCTAGCTCGTGAGCGTCTCTTTTCTGTTCCTGCGCGGCTGGGGTGGGGTCTGTTGGTTGTTTCCTGTTCTGAGCTTGGGGTGTTGCCTGCTGTGCGTGGCTTGGGTGCCTTTTTGTTCTGCGTTTCCTGGCCGCCCGTGGTCTCCCTGGGGTGTTGCGCTATGAAGCAAGATCTTGGGGCTTTGGTGGTGGTGCATGCCCTTGCTTGCGTGGGCTTGGCCATTGGGGGATTGGCTTTTTTGGGTGGGCGGAGAGTAAGGGGGCGTTGTTCTTTCTGAAGCTGCATGCTAGGGTGGTGTGGACAGGGTGTGGAGAGAGGCGGTGTGGTTGGTGGAAGGGTTGGTGTTCGGTGGAAGGGTTGGTGTTTGGTCTTATTTGTTCGTATCGGGCTTTGCTGCCTCAATGCCTCTGGGGGAGACTTCGCAGGGCCCTTTAGGCATGGACTTTCGTTCCGCGCTTGGCTCAAAGTCACCGGTGCATGCAACAAAAGTTATTGATAATAGCCTTTTCTTTCAGGACTCAGTGGATGGCGGTGCTTGCATGTCGGGGGGATCTCGCATCACTAAAGTTAATGGATGTCTTGAACGGTGTAAAGAGAGACCTAAGTTGGTCATTCCATCTGAGATGATAGCTGAAGATATTGATTATTATTCCAGACATTCCTTATATTGCAAATTTTTGGGAATGAGGGTTTCTCCTCAATTTTTGGTGTCTTGGGCCCGTCGGACCTGGTCGCCGGAGGGCGAAATGGACATTATGCTGTTGGCTAACAATTACTTCATGGTTACTTTTGACTGCATGGCGGATTGGAATAGGGTCTTTGAGGGTGGTCCCTATTTTCATAACCAAGTGGGGCTGTTTATCAAACCCTGGCATGCGGGTTTCAACCCTTCGGAGGAGCTTCTGAATCATGTTCTGATTTGGGTCCAGCTTCCTCGGCTTCCAGTGGAATATTGTCGTGATGATGTCTTGCATTTGATAGCGTCTTTGCTTGGAAAACCTGTCGGCTCCTCACAACAGACTCTGGATAGAATGGTAATGACTTATGCCCGTGTCTGTGTTGAAATTGATTTGGGTAAACCCTTGCCAGATTCTGTAGATATGTGTGCGGGCTCTTATTCTTGGGTGCAGTATTTGGATTATGAGACTCTTCCATTCCGATGTCGTTTGTGTCATGAATATGGTCACTTGCTGTGTCGTTGTCCAAAGGCTAGGCCTGTGGAGCCACCATCTCCTCCGTCTCCACGCAACCCGCCTATGGCTGATAAGGGGAAGGATCATATCCCGGGTGATGGGGATGCTGCAGATGGTTTTGTACCTGTCAAGGGACGCAACAGGAATAGGGGTCAGAAGAGGACCTTGAAAGAGAGACAAGATGAGGATACGTTTAATAGATTTGAGGTGTTAGATGATCTTAGCCAGCAAGAGGTGAATCCAGGTTTGGTAAACCTTGATCAGGGAACCCTGAGTACAGAACAGCCTGGTCCTCTCTCTGAGGCTACCCAGGAGGCTCTGGATGGTGGTGGTTCTCAGATGGACACGGATCTTCACTTGGGTGGTCTAGGGGAGTCTGTTCCTGTGGCTGAGTTGAAGAAGGATGGTGGGGATGGGCCTCCTCCAGGGTCAAATGCTGGTATTGTGATCGAGAGGAGTGTCAAGTCTCCCTCTCCTTTGGGTATTCATCAAAAGGACTCAAAAAAAGGGCTGGGAGAGAAATCTTCCAAGCTTGGTCATAAGAAGGATTTGGAAAAGATTAAGTTAATAGGGGAGAATTTGGTGGAGTCAGGGTCAGTCAAGACTCTAGATTCTCATTTCTTGAACCCCCTGAAATGATTGTTTTATCATGGAATGTGAGGGGCTTGAACAGTGGCCCTCGACAAAAAGCTGTTCGCGATTTGATTAGAAGCAATGCTCCTGATGTTCTTTTCCTGCAGGAGACTAAGTTATCGATTGAGGATATGTTAGGTATGATGCCCAAGTTATGGGGGAATGGTGAGTGCCAGTGCGTTGGTGCTCTTGGTTCGGCTGGGGGTGTGGCCTATTTGTGGAACCCCCGAAAGGTTCGCCCTCTCTGGTGGATGTCCTTTAAGTCTTCCATTTCTATGGTGGCTTCTTGGTTTGAAACGGGAGAGTCTGTTCTTTTCTCTAATATTTATGCACCTGTTGATCTTCTTGGCAAGCAGTTGCTATGGTCCCATATTGGGTATGTGCGTATCATGGTTCCCCTTCATCCGTGGATTATGGCTGGTGACTTCAATGCCATTATTGAGTTGGTTGACAAGCGAGGAGGTAGTGCAAGGTTGGATCCCTCTGCACTTCTTCTTCAAGACAACATCTCTGCTTTGAATTTGGTAGACATCAAGCCCAATAATGGTCGGTTTACTTGGAACAATAGGAGGATAGGGGATAACTGCATTTCTGAAAGGTTGGATCATTTCCTGGTTTCCTGCTATTGGATTGGTGGCTTGTGGTCCTCTTGCTCTAAAATCTTGGACTGGAGGGGTTCGGATCATTGGCCCATTAAGCTTGCCATTTCTTCTGCTCGTGTGCCTCGTTCTCCTTCCTTCAAGTTTCAGCTCATGTGGTTGTGGGACCCATCTCTACATGCCCATGTGGCCGATTGGTGGAAGGTTGGTAGACCAGCATATGGTACGGCGATGTATACTTTTGCTAAATTACTTCAATTTACCAAATCTCAGCTCAAACGGTGGAATAGACAATGCTTTGGAAAAATTTTCCATGATAAAGCTCGTGCTCAAGCTGATTTGGATGGTATCACAAGGGTGATCAGGGAAGAGGGAGTGACGGTTGGCTTGATTCAGGAGGAGGCTAGGGCTCTAAAGGTGCTGGAGGAGTGCAAATTGAGAGAGGAAGTCTTTTGGAAGCAGAAGGCCAGAATTGACTGGCTTCAAGAAGGAGATAAAAATACTGCTTTCTTCTTTAACTCGGTGAAAGCCAGGAGGCAAGGTAATTCCATTTCTATTCTAGTTAATGAAAGAGGTGAGCAGATCTCTTCTTCTTAGGAAATCTCGAATGAAGCTGTGCAGTATTTTGAATCTTTATTTAGGGAGGATGGGCATGGTGGCTCTGTTGAGGAGGTTCAGGTTCTTTCCTGTGTTCCTTCTTTGGTCACTAGGGAAATGAATGAGCATCTCATGGGTGATGTTTCTTTAGAAGAGTTGGAGGCGACTGTTTTCCAGATGAAGAAAGGGAAGGCTCCTGGCCCTGATGGCTTCCCGATTGAATTCTTTCAAGAATTCTGGGATATTATTAAGTTGGACTTATTGGCTGTTGTTCAGGAGTCTCAGAAGAACAAGCAGATGTTACGGGCTTTGAATGCTACTTTCCTTGCTCTCATACCTAAATGTGATGAGGCTGATAGGTTAAGTCAATTTAGGCCTATTTCTCTGTGCAATGTGATTTACAAAATTATTTTCAAACTGATTGCTGAGAGATTAAAAAAGTGGTTGAAAATGTTGGTCTCGGAGGAACAGAGTGGTTTTGTGGAAGGAAGGCAAATTTTGGATGGGGTTGTTATTGCATCTGAAACCATTCACTCGATGGCCAGCTCCAAAGAGAAGGCGATGTTCATCAAGTTAGATATGGCTAAGGCCTATGACCGAGTCCAGTGGTCTTTCCTCCAGCAGATGCTTAGAGCTTTTGGGTTTGGAAATGAATGGGTTCAGTCGGTTATGAGTTGTGTTACCTCAGTCTCCTTCTCTGTGTTAACTAATGGGGAGCATTCTAAACTTTTTGGAGCTTCTCATGGTTTGCGACAGGGAGATCCCCTTTCTTCGTATTTGTTTATTCTTCTTGTGGAAGGTTTAGGGCATCTGATAAGAAGGAATGTTGATTTGGGTCTTATTCAGGGGTGGCGGTGGGGAGGCGATTTGCCTCCGCAATCTCATTTACAGTTTGTGGATGACACAGCACTGATGGGTATGGCTACTATTAGGGAAGCTTCCACTTTGCGTAAGGTGTTGGACGTGTACCTTGTCGCCTCGGGTCAACGAATTAATGAAGATAAGTCCTCCATCTTCTTCTTTAACACCCCAGAGCCCATTCAGCGGAGGATTGCCCATATCTTGAGATTTCAAATTGGAGGTCTCCCTTTGATCTATCTTGGTATGACTATCTCTATTGGTAGGCTGCCTAAGGATTCTTGCAGAATATTTTGGATAAATTTTGGGTGAAAGTTAATCACTGGACTCATAGGTGGCTATCCTTTGCTGGCCGTGTTCAACTGCTCAAGTCGGTGGTGCAGGCTCTTCCCACCTACAGATGTATGCTTCAGGTGGCCCCGATGGGATTTGTTAAGGATCTAGATGCTTTAGCAAGGAGGTTTCTTTGGGCTGGTAGCTTGTTGTCCTCGAAGTGGAGCCTTGTTAACTGGGACACTGTTTGTAGCCCGCGTCAGTTTGGTGGCCTTGGGTTAAGGCAGTCGCCCTTGACTGGGGTGGCTCTGGCTGCTAAACTGTATTGGAGATGGTGTGTGGAGCAGGACCACATTTGGGCTAGGATCTTATCTCTTAAATACTTCCCTGGGGTTGCTGGGTAGGATATTCCCCAACTTCCCTTGGAGGGGAGAGGCTCGATGATTTGGAGTACGCTTAAGAAAGGTGCTGCGCTTGTTAAGGATGGCCTTTTCTGGATTTGCAGAGGGGGGTCAAAGGCTCACTTCTGGTCTGATTCTTGGGATGGATTTCCTCCCATTACTTCTCAGTTCCCTAATCTGTTGATGCTGTGCCAGAGGTTTCTTGCGGCTAGATGGTCTAGGGTGAGTGATTTTATGGCCTTCTCTAATAATGACCAACTAGTGTTGGCGAGATGGAAGTGACCTGATGAATGGCCTGATGTTGGATTGAATGAAGAATGCAAGGAGCTTCACAATATCCTTTCTCAAAGATGTTGCAGTTCCCTCCTAGATGGGGATGTCCTCTCTTGGTCTCCTAACCCTAAGGGGGTCTATTCTGTTGCTTTTGGGTATCAGGTGTTGTTATCTCGTAAGCTGGAGGAGGTGGAGGTTACCTAGTGGAGGAGGGTGTGGAATAACTTTTCTTGGCCAAAGTGTAATTGCTTCATTTGGACCTTGGCTCGGAATAGATGTTTGACGTGGGATAACATTCAGAAGCGGGGTTTTCAGGGCCCCTCTATTTGTGTTCTTTGTGGGGGAGGGGAAGAGGAGTCTGCTCATTTGTTCTTTCATTGTTCCTTTGCTACGCAGCTGTGGCATTTCTGGTGGGGAGTGTGGAACAGTTCCTGTGTTCTTGCCTCCTCTCTGGTTGACTTTTGGAGCAGTTTGGGTAGGCCTCCTTCAGTGGCTTCCTTTTTGTAGGATGTGTGGTATGTGGGGCCTACTTTCATCCTATGGCAGATTTGGCTTGAGAGAAATCGTAGGATTTTCTGTGGTGAGAAAATGGTTGTGCAGCAAGTCTGGCAAAGGAATTTGGGTATGATTCAGGAAACGGTGGCTGCTAAATGTGATGTTGGGTTTCCCTTGGAGAAAGGGGATGCTACATTGGTGGATAGATTGGGGATTCAAGGGTCATCTTTGGCGCTTGCTAGCCTTAGGAGAGGTCGGCGCCAGCAGCAAAGGGTTCTTAGGGTGGGTAGATGGACGCCCCCTCCGTCTGGCGTCTTGAAGATCAACACCGATGGTTCTTCTCGGGGTAATCCTGGGCCTGCTAGGGTTGGGGGGATTGGCAGAGACTTTAGGGGAGCAACAATCTTCTTCTTTTCTGTTCATGAGGGGGTGCAACCCATTAATCTGATGGAAGGCTTGGCAATCTTATACGCTTTTGAGCGAGCATTTACTTTGGGCTGGCATAAGGTTATCTGTGAGTCTGATTCGCAAGTCTTGATAAATTTGCTAAAGGAAAGGAAGTGTTCTGGTGTTCAATGGTAGCTGGCTAGAGTGGTTCAGCAAATTTTGCGGATTAGTTCCTTGATGGAGATGGTATCCTTTGTTCACATTCTGAGGGAGTGGAACAAGGCGGCTGATTGTTTAGCTCGTTGGGCTTCTGAGCATATTGAGGGTTGGAATGTTGATGAGTTGGGACAAGTTTCTCGGGAGCTCCGCCACGACTTGGAGGGGATTCTTTCTGAAGATGGAAATGCTAGTAATGCTAAGTGATGTGGATTATTGGCTCTTGATTGGTTCTGGTGGTTCTCGGGCTTTGGCCTGTTGATGCTTTGTAATGCTGTTCTCTGATTTTTAATAAAGTTTTTACCCCTTTTTATAAAAAAAAATAAATTACCAGACTTATTATATTGTGACCATTTTTAGGTGTATACAAGTACCATCATCCATCATAAATCAACATCATACATAAAGCATCACATCATATATTTCATAATGCATAAATCAAATAGCATCACATAACACACATGTGGCCTGCATCAAAACTACATCATCATATAACATCATCTCACAAAAATATACAATGTCACAAGATAGAGTCAATAGATATCCCAAAAATGGAGCTCGTAGGCTCAGTGATCTATACATAATGTGTCATAACATTGAAGCAAATGTAGCAAACATGCCCCTAGGAAAGGCTCTCATCATCCCCTCGTGGCGAAGAGTGTGGCGATTGAGGATCTGTGACTGGCACTGAGATCATGGGTGGAATGACAATGGCCTCTATCTGTGAAACTGATGGAACTGACTCTGATGGCATCATCTCCATGGTAATGGGCACCTATGATGACATTGTGGCTTGAATCTGTGATGTTGACGGATCTATCACTGGTGGCTGCCTCTGTGCTGACCTATGCTATGAACTGGTAGACCCATGACTATGGCTCGAATGATGACTCGAGGCATGCCTATGAGAGTGGTGGGACCTGTGACCTGATGTGTGCCTTGACGAGGTAGACCCTCCTGCACTGGTGTGACTCCTGCTGTTACTCCCACTCCCTAATCTGTGACCACTACCTATCCTCATCTGTGAGCATGACAGAGTAGGATCTCGTCACTCAGGAGGCACTGCCTACTCATATAAGGTCCTGTACTGCCCAAACCAAGTGCTCACCCTGGCAAGCTCACGAGCCATATCCCCTGAAGGTCCTAAACATAAGGCTACAAAATCCACACACCACTGAGCTGACTCCTGCTGACGGATCACTGCATGATCTCGCTCTACTCGAGCCACCTCTAGCTCTGCCCATAGTGCCCTGACCTCTGCCACACTCTCATCTAGCCTCCTCTGAAGATCTGCCACCCTCTGGTCTATCGTGGCATCCTAGGGAAATGTCAAGGAAGATGGTATCTCCTCCTCTCCCTCCACCATCCTCCATCTCAGGAGTCTCTCGGCCTCGTCCATGGCATCATCATCATCATCATCATCCTCCTTTGCAACATCCTCTCCACCGACTCCCTCATCCCGAGGCACATCTACATCCTCCTCCTGTTTGGCCTTCTCCTCAGCCATAGGCTCCCCTGTCTCTCCTCCATCTTCCATCCATCTCATCATCTCCATCATCTCCACCCCAACCTTTGTCCCTTCCCCTATCTCGCCCTCCACCCTGGCTTCCATCCCTCCCCCTACCTCCATCCATGCCTCCATCCCTCCCCTGGCCTCTACCTCTATCACTGTCTCTTCCCCCTCACCTAACTCTTGACATAGTGGTATAACTGACCTCCTATCCACAAGCGCTGGCCCATCTGGATCTGTTAGTGGCACTGGTCGATGTGTCTGCCACCATAAGTCATAATCGGTTGTAGTCCCTGGATCTGCCACCCCACCTCTCCAACCCCACTGCTGGGCTACTAGCCCATCAATTTTCTACTCGCAAAAGGCTACGGGAATCACTGGCCCCCAACCTGACTCTCTGGAAGACCGAGCATACGTAGCTGTGCTTGCAGGTACACCCTACAACTCTCCAAATTGTCCAAGGACACGCTGCGATAGGTACATCTCTATAATCAACTGGCTCTGCACTATCCTCCCAATCAGGTAACGATACTGTTTGCAAAGGTTGAGATGGTCGACCTCATCATCCCATTGCTGGAAGTCCCTATACGGTCTCTAGATGAATGACACCATGGTATCAATCCGATGGCGCCACCAATCTGTCTCTCCCATCTATGTCTGCTATAGAGCACCGAAATAGTAATAGGCATAGGGAATCCCCTTGGCTAGCTGTGGTCTCTGGATAGGTGGACAAAATATCGCTATATGCTCCCATGCCCATATCATCAGAAGTGTGGTACCACATGAAATGCTCTATGCCCTCCTATAGGAAACCTCGTGAAGCTGGTGGTAGAGCGTGCCTAACAAGCAAGGCCCCTAGGCATATACTATCCTATCCCACCTCATCCCCACTATCACATGTCCCCAACCAATGGGAAACCCGTGTCCACGTCGATCAGGAATCAGTATCCCGCCAATCAATGTCTCCAAGAATGCATTGAACTGAGCATAATGCTCCCCCATAAACTCCCAGCGAATATCATAGCCCTAGATGTCGAGTCCTACTCCCTCATCCTGATAGTATGCTGTGAAAGTCTAATGGCCATGGCGAGGGTCATAAACGATCCGCTCTCCTTGGATCGGCAGGCGTAGAACACAGTAAACATCCTCAAGTGTAACTATGGCCTCTCCCATCAGCAGGTGGAAGGATCATGTCTCTGAATGCCATCGCTCACATAATGCATCAATAGTCCCCTATTTTCCCGAATAGCAGGCATATAGGCAGCATAAATATAGACCTAGACGCATCAACCGTCGTTGCTCCCATGGAGTCAGCTGATCACCAAACTGGAAAGTCGATGATCTGATCTCTCGCGTATATATGGGGCTAGTTGTCTCTGCACAAAGCCAAACAACGCGTCAGTACCTTCTAGACAATTGTCATTATCCTAAAAAAAAACATTTAAAATTTGAAAAGCATCAGAATCGGCCCTAGTCAAAGTCAAAGTCAAATGCATTGCGTTGAATGCATTTGCACCGTAAAACAACGGTTGCATCGTTTCGTACTTCACATGCGGTGCGACATATCAATTGTGTCATTCTATCACTCAATTGCATCGCATCAGATCATTTGCATCACAAAATGAGACATGCAGCCTTCTAATTCTTGAATACAGCTCGATATGACGAATGCTTTGCACTTTTTGTCAAATGCGTTACACATCCTCGGTCTTTCCTAAATACCCTTGCACTTGTGTCGCGATGCAGCAAATGCATCGAACACAAAGTCAAATGTGGCTTATGTGTGCATATGTGTTGCAGCGCATTCATTGTTCGCCCTAAACCCTAATTTTGGCACGCAAAATGAAATAATGACAAAGGGGTTAGGGGTACATACCGCTAGCTCTGAACCCTCTAGCCACTTATAAGTTCACACGATCTCGTTGTGATGCTCAGTCACTAGAATCACCATCCTCGCAGAAGTCCTCTAAGCTCTCGAATTTGCTAAAGTAAATAGTGAAAATGAATTGACTTTTACCCCTTTGTCAACCTATTTATAAAAGTCAAAATGACATTTTTGAACTAGGTTATTACTAGAGGCCCTTTTGACCAACTTTGACCACCCTTTTGGCTGCCTTAAACATGTCAAAATTTGAAACCATCTGCGCCACTGTCTTTCTGCTCATCAAATTGACTTATCGAGACCCTTTCCAAATTTTTCTTCTGTTGACCCAAAATTTGAAAATTTTCCCGAGGGGGCATTGATACTCTATGCCCTCACTCGGGCATGGCTTTTACTTATTTTCTTTGTAAAAATGTGACATGCTACATTATGACAAAGAGGGGCAAAATGTAGACATAAAAATGACCTAGGCTTGCAAGCTCTATTTTTACCACTTTCATCCTAGCATAATTATGACATCTTAATTATGTCCTTGGTCCACATTTGACTATTAATTAAATAATTCATAATTATTTAATTAATTCATGTCCTTTTATTCTTCATGATTATTAAATAAATAAAATTTATTTATTTACTAATACGTCATTAATTGTCTAAGTCTTCCCCTAATTAAATAAATTTCTTAATTTATTTAATTACCTTTCTTCATTTATTTCTTCCTGATTATTAAATAAATAAATTTTATTTATTTATTTAATATGTCACTAATTCTCATGATTAAAGGAGTTTATTAATTTATTTAATCATTAATCATATCTTCTAAATTAAATAATTATGTTTAATTATTTAATTGTCAAAATTAACATTTCCCTCATTTTAAATAAATGAAATTATTTAAAATGATCTCACATTCTTAATTCTCAATTCATTTTAGTAAATAATTTGAAAATCGATTATTTATTATCACACAAAATCCATATTTTAATTCAAAATGGTAATATTCTTCCAAAAATCAAGCAATCGAGCAGATTCTTGATTTTCCAAATATGATCTTCAGTTCAACTCTTATCTTTTAGATTTTTCGAATCTCACAAATTGGGCAGTCTTTATCTTCTTGATTTTCGAAAATCTTTATTTTTCTGACTAATTATCTCATTTATTCTCGACTGCCAATTCGATCTTCTCAAATGACATCTTGACCACCCATTTAATAATCTTTCCCTAACCCTAATTAGGGATGGTCCATTAAATCTCGTCCTCTGATTTTGGGCTTTCACCAACTTTCAATCTCGTTCGTCTGTCCAAAATTGCATTTTCTATAAAATGCCAATTTTTCTCACAATTTCAATTATGCTTAGACATTTAGACATATTCATATACTTACATTTTTATTAGTGATTTTGGCATAATTGTCTTAGGCATTAGAGTCATTTCATCATAGATACTTGATTTCATTTTAGACAATCCAAATCCTTCAAAGCTTGTGTAGGACTTAGTCTTTGTTTTCACATTGCTCACATGTTCGATCTGAGGGAAACTATCAGCAAGTTAGAAGGTGCTATGAATGTGAATCAAGGAAGCTTCGATGGATGATAGGTATAATCATTTTATTTATTTTTAGTTTCCTTTGTTCTTGATAGCTTCTTTGGGTTTTGTGCTTTGATACTTGTAATCTAACAATCCAAAAATAACCCTTAGATACAGAGGTAAATCTTGGTGCATTTTGTGATGATGCTTTAGTACTTCTATTTGAGGTATTCAAGTTTGAAGAGAGTGGACAATAACCAATGGAAATCTTCAATTTCTATAAGTTATTAGATGAAGATTTGTATATAGCAGGCTGGGATATGAGTGGCATGAGAGTTTGGTGGAGGATGCTGGTTACTAGTGGGTTGGATCCCACAAAGGAGAAGAGAGGAGAAATAATTTGACAGAAGAGGATGACACATGGTGGATGTGAATCCATGAGAGGAGAGAAGTGTGGTGAATGGAGTTGTGGGAGGAAGATGATAGTTGTTCTAGCATTGTGTTGGAAAAGGGGGAAAATGAATTAATCTTGTGCACTTATCCCAACAATGGAGTTCAGTGCAAGTTGCATTCAACCTAGAAAAGTATTTTGACTATTCAACTCCACCTTTGTGAGCCTATGCTCACAAATTTCCTACCCGCCATGTCTAATGTAGGAGCATCTCGAGAAAACAAGCTATTCAAAATCAACAAAAAAGATTATTTTATTTTATTTTCCTTTTGATTGGTTTTTCATGTGGTTGGTGAATTAATTAAAAATGTAATCCAACATTTAATAAATAATTTAGTTATAGCTTGTTGGCAAGTTAGTTATGAAAATTATTATTTGATTTTTTTCCCTTTTCAAAGAGAATTCTAGCAAATGCTTTCTTGGGCATTGGAATTTAAAGTTGGAGAGAAAGCATAAAAAAATAAATTCTTTATTTCCTTGTTTAATTATTTTCTTCCAAGCCTAGGCATGGAGAATTGAGGAGCCATTGGTAATTGTTCTTGTAGACACTGAAAATTGACCTAGGCCTACAAGCTCTATTTCTCACCGCTTTCGTCCTAGCATAATTAAAATATTCAATTATGTTATTCAGTCCACTTTTCATCTATTAATTAAATTATTTTTAATTATTTAATTAATTCATGTCTCTTTATTCTTTCTGATTATTTAAATAAATAAAATTTATTTATTTATTTAGATGCATCGCTAATTATCTAATGTCTCGTTATAATTAAATAAATTCCCTAATTTATTTAATTATTTATTTCCATTCATTCATCTAGATTATTTAAATGAATAAATCTCGCTTGTTTATTTAAATATGTCAATAATTTACATTTTCCTCTTCTAATTAAATAAATTCTTTAATTTATTTAATTATGGCCACATGTCATTTTCCCCATTTTAAATAAATAAATAAATGATTACTTATTTAAAATGGTCAAATTTCCTTATTTTGGCTAAAGGTGGGCATTTATTACCTACTATCATTTGATTCTCCATTTTTGAATTAAAATGATTTTTAATTCAAAAAGATGCCTTTTTGCATGCAAATGTCAAATGACTTTTATTAATTTGATTCCCCTGCCTTTTTTTAGCCATCATGTCTCAACTTTCAATCTGGTCCATCCGTTTGCCTTTCGATCTCATATGTCCATTCGAAATTGCCTTTTCTTATAAAATGGCAATTTTGAATTCATTTTGGCTCTCTCAAGCATTCATGTGAATTTTCTGGTTCTCATTCTACTTCATTTTTTCTCATACTTTGCATATTTTAGAGTCATTTTCATAGTAAAATCCTTCAACACTTGTGTAGGACATGGCATAGTCTTAGGTTGCTCACATAAATATGAGGGAAAATCATTATTTGCAACAAGCTAGAAGGTGTAATGGAGGTCAGCCATGGAGATTGAAGATTTGGGGTAACTGTGTTTTGTTTATTTTCATATTTTCTCCTTTGCACTCTATTACTTCTTTGGATTTTGGTTTTATTGCTTGTAATACTTAAACCATAAAATTTCCAGTGATACAGTTCTTGGTGAATGTGGAAGTTGGAAGGTTGGGCATGTGATTTTGGGAGTGGTCTCCCATCCATGGTTTGTGAATTTCAAAGGTATTGTTGTAGCTGGAAGTGTTTTATGTATGTGGAATGAATAATTGGAGAGTGGAGTTTTGTAGGTAAGATTGTTGTGGAGAAGACCAATGATGTTGTGATTGGTTTTACTTTCTGTAGCTTGCTTTTTTAATTCTGATATAAATAAGATTTGTTGAGATTTTCATCAACCATAAGGTTGCATAGCTTTGTATTTCCATATTTCTTTGTAACTTGCCAATAGCTAGAGAATTTTGTAATGAAATTTGAAGACTATTTTTCTTAAAATTATTACAGTTCAAGCTTTGTGTTTTATTTTTATTTAATTATTAAAATTTTGAAATAAAAGACTTTCTTGTCTCTTTGAAATAATGAATAATGTGCAGCTGGTGATAGAATAGAGGAAAGTTGTAGATACAAATTGAATTGTGATGGTGATTTTGTTTTAGATTGTTAATGTAATGAATTCATTTGATTAAAATAAGAATCTCGTTGCAATCTTTGTTTGGGTGATGTTTAATTTTGTGGGAAAAGAGTTTCCTATGTGATTTTTGTGTGGAAGTGGATGTGTTTGGGAAAGAGGGAGTACCTGCTTGCATCATTTGGTATTAGAGCAAGGGATATTGAGAGTGGAGAGGATCCACTAGGGCCTACGAGAGAGTGAAGAAGTTATGGAGAGCTCATGAGGATTGTTGGAGGTAGATAATCCTTGAGCATTCAAGAGCTAGGGATCCACTAAAGAATTAGTTTTGTAGATTGAGAGTGTGATGGAAAATTATAGAGCATGAGGTGAGAATTGTGAAAAAATATAGCAGTTGATATGGGTATAGTCATAAGGAAGAAGCCTGGATTTGGGAAGCGTGGAGATGGTACAAAGAAAATAAGACATGTAGGATGATTGTGGATATAAATAAGCAATTGGATAAGTTGGATAAATTGGAGGTAATACTAATTGGACAAGAAGACATGAGAAAAGATGATGAGTATGGAATGAACAACAAAGATCCTACAACAGAGGTAGTCAAAGGGGAGAAAAATGAAGATGCAACAATAGAATGTGAAAAGGCTGCAGTGAAGGATGAAGAAGAAGATGATTTGTTATCATATACTTTTGTAGTGGAGAGTGAATGGTTGGAAAAGATCATGGTGATTGAATGTGGGAAGACAAGCATCACAGTGAAGAAAGTAGAAGTTACAGATGTAATTGATGGTGAATTTACAGTACAATGAATGAAGAGGTAAATCTTGTTGCATTTTGTGATGATGCTTTACTACTTCCATTTGAGGTAGTCAAGGTTGAAGACTGTGGAGAAGAACCTATATAAATCTTCAATTTCCATAAGGTATCTAATGAAGATTTGTATACAACAGACAATGATATGAGTGACATAAGAGTTTGGTGGAGGAGGTTGGTTACTAGTGAGTTGGATCCCATGAAGGAGAGGAGAGGAGAAATCATTTGGTAGAGGAGGAAAACACATGGTGGATGTGAATCCATGAGAGGATAGAAGTTTGGTGAATGGAGTTGTGGGAAGAAGATGACAGTTGTTCCAGTATGGTGTTGGAAGAGGAGAAAAAATAATTAATCTTGTGCACTTATCCCAACAATGGAGTTTGCTATAGGTTGCATTCAACCTAGAAGATTAGTTCAACTACTCAAATCAACCTTTGTGATCCTATGCTCACAAATTTCCTACTTGTTGTGTCTGATGCAGGAGCATCCTCAAAAACCAAGCTATCCAACATCAACCAAAAAATGATTTTATTTATTTTTTTCTCTTGTTTTCTTTTCCATGTTGTTGGTGAACAAATTAAAAATTCAATCCAAAATTTAATAAATAATTTGGTTATAGGTTGTTGGAAAGTTGATTATGCAAATTATTATTTGATTTTTTTCCTTTTCAAAGCACATTCCAGCAAATGCTTTCTTGTGCATTGGAATTGGAAGTTGGAGAGAAAGCATACAAAATTAAATACTTTATTTCCTTGTTTAATTATTTTCTTCCAAGCCTGGGCATGGGGAATTAGGAGTCATTGGTAATTGTTCTTGGTGAATGTGGAACCTGGAAGGTTGGGTGTGGGATTTTGGGAGTGGTCTCCCATCCATGGTTTGTGAATTCTAGAGGTATTGTTGTAGCTGGAAGTGTTTTATGTATGTGGAGAAGACCAATGATGTTGTGATTGGTTTTACTTGTTGTAACTTAATATTTTAAATCTGATATAAATCATATTTTTTGAGATATGCATCAACCATATGGCTACATAACTTTTTAGTTCCATATTTCTTTGTAACTTGCCAATAGCTGGAGAATTTTGTAATGAAATTTGAAGACTAGTTTTCTTGAAATTCTTGTAGTTCAAGCTTTGTTTTGATTTTTATTTAATTATTGAAAGTTTTAAAGAAAGGACTTGATGGTCCCTTTGCAATAATGAATAATGTGTAGCTGGTGAAAAAATAGAGGAAGGTTGTAGATACAACTTGAGTTGTGATGGTGATTTTTTTTAGCTTGTTGATGTAATAATTCAGCTAAATAAAATAAGAATCTTGTTGCAATCTTTGTTTGGATGATGTTTAATTTTATGGGAAGAGAGTTTCCTGTGTGATTTGTGTGTGGAAGTGGATGTGTTTAGGAAAGAGGGAGTACTTGCTTCCATCATATTATATATTATATATTATATTAATATATCATTACACATCTATGATTGGTTATATGTAATTTACTACACTATATATGGGACACAACTAATCTCTCAACAAAATGCACCTAGCATAGACATGTAATATACAAAAATACATAATTACATACATAACATGATGGGATGGCGTAGTATAGGGCTTTCCAAATAGGGGATTGACAAAACTGATAGACAAGAGCAAATGTTACATCGACAGAAGTGAGGACATAACAACATTGTCAGGTCATTTTTCTTTACTTTTTCAAGTCATGAAATTAGGGTGAGAGTTGGACCATAAAACTCATGGGCCCTTGTCTTGCGTGAGAAGCTATCCCTTTCACTAAATTTTGTGCACCCATGAAATTTGGAGGCAAACTAATGTGAGTATATAAGACCTACATTGAAAATTATAAGAAGAATTATTTTTCAAGAAGGCAAAAAACACTCTATGTTGTGAGTTTTTTAAGTCTACATGTATTTAAAGTTGAAGGTTAGAGTGCACGAGGAGGTGTTTGAGGAGAAAACCGACCAAATCAAGGTGAACAGTGACTAACCAATTGGGTTGTTACTTGTAAATGGTATGAAAATAGTATGTGGATTGGAAGTTTCATAACACCCAGGGTTTTACAACTTGGAATTTTATAAAACAAAATGAATGTCTTGAAAATATTTGTTATTTATACAGTATGAATGCAAAGAAAGGCCCCTTAAAAATTTATAACGAATCTTAATTTGAGTAAAAATTGCATTTAAATTTCCTCATGATTGAAAAAAAGTGCAAAAAATAATTGTAAATTGGAAACACAATGTGGGTTGTCAATTATTTGAATCTGCATATTTGAATGCAAAGGGTTGTCTCACAAGGAGGAGTTACTGGTGAGGAATACATAAAACTAACCAAATTGATCTAAGGGGTTACTAATCAATTAGGTTATTATGTGTAGAGGGTTTTACAACACTATGTGGGTTACTTGTTTCTTCACACCTAGGGTTTTGCAACATGGAATTTTACAAAATAGTATGAATGTATTAAAAACCTTTTTTTTTTTAGACAATATGAATGTAGTGAAATTCCCCTTCAAAATTTATAACAAATCTTAATTAGAGTAAAAATTGCATTTAAATTTCCGCGTATGATTGAAAAAATGGAGAAAAAAATTGAAAATTGGAAAACCCATTGTGGGTTGTCAGTTATTTGATTTTTCATGTTTAAATGTAAAGGGTTGTATCATGAGGAGGAGATGCAAGTGATGGATACATAAAAATAACAAAATTGAGTTGAGGGGTGACTAAACAATTGGGTTTTTATGTGTAGAGGGTTTTGCAACACTATGTGGGTTACAGGTTTCTTAACACCTAGGGTTTTGTAACATGAAATTTTACAAAATAATATGAATGTCTTAGAAACCTTTTGTTGTTTAGATAGTATGAATATAATGAAAGACACCTTCAAAATTTATAACCATTCTTAATTAGAGTAGAAATTTCATTTAAATTTCCTCATATGATTGAAAAAAATCCACAAAAAAATGCAAATTGGAAAACACAATGTGAGTTATCAATTATATGATTATGCTTGTCAAGGCATCTTTATCTTTTATAAGTTGTGCAATCACAACTTTTATTTTTGATCTATCAAAAAGCCTTACATGATTATTATAGGTAAATTGAACATTTTATAATTAAGCCTTGAGGTGCTTGATAGTAGCCTTCAACTTCTGAACAGCTTCAAATTCTTTTAAACACTCATTTTGTAATGTGTCCATGTGCCCTTCTTCATAAGCAACACCTTCCATTGTTGTCTTTATTTTGTCAACTTCCTATTTTTTAGATTGCATCTCTCTATCAATAGCATTAATTAATCTCCTTTTCTTTCAACAATAAAATCTTCTTTTAATCTTTTAATTCCTTTTCTAAGTGGTTAATTGTAGTGTTTTTGTTGTTTTACTTTAGTTTCAACACTTCCAACTATTGCTTTTGCATCTGAAAGTTGACCAACCACACATTTTTCCTCATGTCCACTGCTCTTACCAGTTAACACCCCCTGGTATTCCTTTTCATGAGCTTCTAACTTCTTTTTCATATCTTTCACTTTAAGCTTAGGAGCAATTGCTCCCTCATCAACCCTTAGGACAACACCATCCATTTGTTGGATAGAGTTTTCAATGTATTCAATACTTTTATGTAGCTTTGTAACCACTTTTTTCTCATCTTTGAGAGTTTCTTTCTAATTAGAGAATGCATATGTTTCTTTTTAATATGTTATCCTTTAACACAAAAAAGAAAATGTAAAAGATATAGGAAATTAAAAATACCTACTTTTTTTATATTAAATATAAGGAGAACAATACATAGTAGATCAGATAGGAAACATCAGAGTATCAAATCAGTACATTCAAGAAGCCCTGCAACCACAAAAATAACCTAACCTGGACCACAGAAGATACAACTTAAATCATCAAGACTAGGTACAACTCAAAATTACATGATAAAATGAGATCAGAATATACACAAATGCATTAACAAGGGTACCATCATATGTAACAAACCCATACACAAGGAGCCATGAAAAAAGGAGCACCATCGGCCAGAAGTTAACCATGATGAGTAGAGCTATCACCATCACTAAGAGCCACCAGAGCTTGAGCTGCATTGACCTCTTCAATTGAAAAGTTAGGTACATTATTCTTTTGCTGCTTCATCAGTACAATAACCACTTCTTTACCTTTATATAGACTAGGATTTCTTTTTTCTCTTCTTTAAGTTCATCTCTAAATTCCTGCAAGGCCCTCAAAAAAACCTCAGCACCAGGGTGGCCTTCCTGCCACATATGACCATATCTGGCATCCATGATATCAATAGAAGTTTCCCTGTTCTCCAAGTATTTCCAGAACTTATCCTTTGACATCTCCACAATGATTAACACCTACATAGCAACATTATAGAATATGAGTCCCTTGTAGGAATCAGTAAGCAATCTTCTTCTACCTTGAAATCATTCCTCATTCCAGGATTTCCAAATTTCCCACAAAATCTCAGTAGAGAGGATATGCCAGAATAAAGCACCAGTTTTACTTAACTTGCAATTTTGAAGAAAAAGCATATTCATAGAATTTAAACCTCCATTACACCCTCATATATTATGAGAAAAGAAAAACATATTCCAGATTTCTTTGGCAAAGATGCAATCAAAGAAAATATGAGACAAAGTTTCAGGTTTCCTACATAAAGAAAACATATCAAGATCATCTATGTTATTTTTATAAGGGAGCTTCTGCAGAATCAGAAGCCATCTAAAATAGGCCTTTTTGGCCTCAAGTTCCTCCTGCCAATTCTTTAGAAATATTCTTTCAATGATCCTTGCTCAAGTTTACTTGCAAAACTTTATTCATATGTTTAGTAGTATCTACTTGATCAGTAAGCATGTAGAATAAATATCTTTAACTTTAACACTCATTATTTTGTTGTCATTGTGCTACACAAAATATTTATAATGGAGGGGTTCATTTATGACTTTAATCAGGAACTTGAGATGGCCACAAGCCTCTCTCAACACCGTGTAAGTTCTCCAGTTACTTTGAGGGATGTTAAACTTAGTGCTAAGGGTATTCCAATCCTTCAAATTACCATTAATTAAGATATCCTTAAAGAAAAAGGATTCCTTTAAGTGCCTAGCCTTTAGCAGAGCACCCCTGAATAAGGGCCAAGGGCTTCCCTTTATGTCTCAGGTTCCACCAAATAGATCTGTTGGCAAAGATTTCCCTATTATCACCCTTGGTGAATTGGCAATTGGATAAGAGCTTCTTAACAATTTCCCAAGCCTTCCATAAGGTCTTAAAAACATTGCACCTTGCAGGTGACATAAGCACTTTGCAACTAAGAATATCACTGAAAGGGAGAAGTTTCTAGAATTTAGCATGCTTAGGCACAACATTAGCAATATTGTATCTCAAAGGCACCTTCCATGGTTCCTCCCCATCCAAATCCCCAATCACCCATTTAGAAGCCAAATTAATACCTTGGATCCTTAGATCCTTTAGCCCTAGCCCACCTCTCGCTCTAGAAATAGTACACCAATCCCATTTGATAGAATGCTTCTTCTTCTTCCCCTTACCATCATACCACAAAAATTCCCTAATTCTCTTCTGAATAGCATTGATTTGATAGGAACAAAAAAACCAAATAGAAGCAAAATAAATGCTATAAGAAGACAATTTTTTTTGATAGATCTGAAACCTCCCAGCAAAAGAGAGGTAATGCTTGTTCCATTTGGTTAATTTATTCTCAATCTTATCTCTAATCTAGCAAAACATATCTTTCAAGTTGGGATACCAAGGTATCTCACAAGTTTATGAGGACCACCCCATTGGATACCATAACTGCACACCCAATCAGGCAGCTTATCTTTCCACCCAAGAAGGTAAGATTTTGTAGGGGCAATTTTTTCCCTTGAAGTAGAGCAAAAAATCTCAAGCTGCTTCCTAAGAATTGCAAAATTATCCTCATCTAGTTGTACAAGAATAGAAGTATCATCAGCAAACTACAGATTGATAAGTTCATTGGAGTCTGCCAACCTGATACCTCTTACCCTAAGGGTCAATGATCTATCCCTCAAAATATAATGAAGAGCATCAGAGGCAATTCCAAACAAAGCTGGTGCAAGGGGGAATCCTTGCCTAATTGACCTCCCAAGAACAATTTCCTATGAAATAACTCCATTAACATCCACTTGAGCAGAAGCATCTTGGAACAAAGTCTTGACCATAGAACAAAACACACTTGGAAAACCAAAAGCTTCAAGGACCATAAGGACAAAGTACCATTCAATTCTATCATAGGCTTTCTCAAAGTTGAGCAAGGACATTGCAACATCTTGCCCTGAATTCCTAGCCCAATTCATGGCCTCCCAACTTGTCACCAGATTCTCCAAAATGTACCTCCCCTTAATGAAGCTAGTTTGAGTTTAATTAATGATGGTGGGAAGAATACTAGCCAGCCTCTCAGCCAAAAAAATTTGCCAAAATTTTATAGAAAACATTCAGGAGAGTAATGGGTCTCCAATTCTTAACAAGGGTTGTGTCTCCCTCTTTAGGAATCAACTTAATAATTCCTCTATTAATGTTTTTTCCCAGGGAACCTCTCTCAAAGGCATCCTTATAGACCATGTAGAGATCATCACTAGCCCAATCAAGGAAGGATTTGTAAAATTCTGCAGATAAACCATCAAGTCCTAGAGATTTGTCATTTTTGAGGGAGAGAATAGATCTCCTTATCTCCTCAGAAATTTCTCTGTTCAATTCAAGGGTTGCCTCCTTACCAACCCAACTAGGCAATATCCCCTTGATATAGTACCTAGCTTGGAAGCAAGACTCATTACCCCCTTCAGAGGTGAAAATATTCTGATAGAAGAGGAAAAATTATCCTCATATTTCATCCTGCTTCAGAAGGATATTACCATCTGCATTAATCTGACCAATTAATTCTCTAGCCTACTTCTCCTTTAAATATCTGAAGAAATTTTTTTTACCCTTGTCACCATTTTCCAGCCAATTCATCTTGGCTCTAATTTTTAGACCCTTGACTTTGTTAGTTTGAAACTTCCTGATATTGTCTCTAGCCACAGTGAGCTTATCCACCAGAGAGTGATCATTAGGGCAATTTTGCACTTCAGATTCTGCCTTGAAAATAGTGTCCTGGAAACAAGTCTCCTTTCTCCTTCTATCCTTTTCCTTTTTCCTTCCAATGGTCTAGAAAAGAACCTTCCAACCTTGCACATTCAAGTCCCATCTCTCAATGGGAGGTAGGGACCTATGTAACCACTTATTAATGGCTCTAATAGAGTTTATGGCACATTTACAATCTTCATCCTTAAGAAGGCTGGTGTTAAGAGAAAATCCATTTTTGGGACCAACACTAGAGGCAACACCATTTTTAAACACAAATTTTTCTCTTATTGGGTGATGATTAGAGAGTGATAATGGATTAACCTCCACCTTGCAACAATCCTTAAGGAGGGCAGTAGAAAAAAGGGCTTTATTTGTATAAAATCTATCTAGCCTACAAAGAACCCTCCTCCCATTTTTTTGGTAATTGGACCAAGTGAACCATATGTACTTACATTCCTTCTTCTATCCTTCGATGGGATCCTCAAGACTTAACTTAGACTTAAGTCTTAACCAATGAAATTTCTCATAGTCTTTCCAAACATGACCAACACCTCCATATTTGTCCTCCTTTCTTTCCACAAAGTTAAAGTCTCCCCCCAGAATCCAAGGGATATCTTGGAGATTGAACAACCACTTCCACAACAAAACTCTATCTTTGTAGTCATTAGGAGCATAAATCAAGAAGACACCAAAGTAGTCTTCCTTCTTTACAATTACCCAAACTGCCCTATTGTAGGGAGAAACACCAAATTGTACCACATACTGGCTCCAATTTTTAGCCATCATAATGACAACCCCACCCTTCCCCTATTCATGCTTGGTCACAAACTGAGAGGCATCCTTCCATATTACCTTAAGGTTGGTTTCTAAGGAAAATCTAACAGATTTAACTTCTTGTAGAAGTAAGAAATCCAATTCCTTTTTTCGGGCAACCAACCACCTGACAAGATGTTTTCTATCAGGGGACTCAAGGCCCCTTAAATTCCAAGAAAGACAATTAAGTTCCATCCCTTTGGTCGTTGGATGAAGGGCCCTTATCAGTCCTAAAATTATCAAAGCACTTAGGCAGTTTATTCTCTGCCTCAATTCTTTTAGCATTGGGTGGAAGGATCACCCCACTAAGTTTCTTCCTTTTGTGTTTTAAAAGGGGATTACCATCTTTGTCATCCTACAATTTTGTGCCATCCAATCCCTTCTTCTTTCTATACCTCCTATTTTTTTAACAAGCACCTCAATGGGCACACCCTCCCCATCAGTGGTTTCCCTAGTAGAGAGAATCCCTAGGTCATTTGCAGAGTCCATGCCTGATTGAGAGGAAAACCCATCCAAATTGACCAATCCATTAAGGGGGCTAATAGATACAACTGCCAATTTTGACTGAGTCTCATTCTCCTTATAAAATTCAGAGTTAAGGTTCAGGGTGCTATATTCAAGATTTGGCCTTGAGTCAATCACACCCCCCTTGGGATGGATAGACACCTCCAGGTTGGCCTCCTTGTTACAACATAAAGATGCAGAATTATCAACATATTTGGTGGAGTAAACCCCACCAATATAAGGGCTCAATTCCCCTTCATTCTTATGGTCTTTTATTATTTGTGATTCCTTTGTTTAAGCCAACAAGTTTTAAATCTCTGAAAAATTTATCATTAAAAGAATAAAGCTCATTCACTGTAATAGATTCATTACCCTCAGGTTTCTTTAATTGACTTATTTTCTAGAGGGCCAATTGTTGTGCACTAAGCTTACCATTGAGAGAAACCTTATTTGAATCATCTGAGCAGGGAGGTGGAAGACAATTTCTGTCAAAAAACATGTCCCCCACCTCATCACCATTATTTCATGACAATGTTCAAATCCTAACATAATGAGTTCAAATTTTATGCATTACTGATTTCAACCTCATTTTCAAAGGTGGCCTTTTGGTGTTCAATTCTCGGGGGAGTTACCTCCCCCAAAAGGTTAAAATCCCCACCAAATTCTGGTAAAACATGCTTATTACTCTTATTGTCTCCATAATCTTTCTTTTTATTAATCTTGTTTTAAATCACCGGACAATTCCTTCTAATATGCCCTTCTCTATGATAGAGATAACAAGAATTAAGGCCTTCTAAGGTTTCCACAACACAATATATGATGCCATATTTCAATTTGATTTCTAGGATCTGCAGAAGATCCATTCCTGGGTTTATGGAAACCACAACCCTCGCATCTGAATGGGGAAGAGGCGATTTGGTCTCGTCTATTCTCAACACCTTGCCATAAGGCTCAAGTAAAAGAGGAACAAATTTCTAGAGCTAAGGGGAAAAATTTTTAATAACCAACCATCGAGGACTAGACAAGGCTAGAACCTCCTCATTCAGAGCCTCTAAACACCATGCTAGGGCTCAAAAAGTAACCTTTCAAATAGTCCAAAATTCCTTACTAACAATTTCCTGTTGAATTTTAGGGTTGTTAAAGAAAAAAACAAATAATCCTTTTCGCACCATTCTACAATAATAAAAATGCAACCCTAGTTTCTTTTCCCACACATTTTTGAACCATTCTTCCATATATTTCCTAGCCAGGACCCTATCAAGGTAGACAACCGCAAAGAAAATAGCAATCTTAGAAAGCCTCACATCTTCCTCATAAATAGCTTTATCCAATTCTTCATTCGGAACCAAGAGGAGACAATGATTTCTTATGTTGCCCCTCTTCTCCATCACCCACCAATGGAGTAGACCAGTCAGCAACAAACTTTGCACCTTGCAGAAGACACTCACGCTCGCCCACCACAATATCTCTAAAAGACTTAACAGACTCGCTGGAAGCTGAGCCATTTAAGGAATCTACCAGGGGAACCGTATTCCCATTCATTATGACCATAAATTCCCAATGCAATCACCCACATGCCTCAACACAAAAGAAAAGAAAACTGACGGGAGGAGCCCGTAACCCACACCTCACCAGATTAGAAGATAATACCACTCCTACACTGCACAGTACAAAGAAAATTCTAGAAAATGATGATTTAGAATCATGGAGGAGGGTCGAGCCTCCTCCACGGGTGCCCGAGGACACCCACAAAATAGGAAACCACACGCATGACCAAGTTGCAGAACCCTTTTTTGGTAGCCAATTTTTACCACAACAATCCAATACCTGCTTTTTGACATATTTCATTGTCATTAAATAATTTGTGGAAATGATTAGATGATGCAAATAATCCTTTTCTCAAAAATCTTAAGACTTGACACTAGAGTCCACTAATGCCAACTACACTTCAATCCACTAACAATAAATGAAAATTAGTGACTATGGAATGCTAAATGTCCTTGTTAAAACACCATGCATTGAGACAAACATTTGGTGCCAGGACACAACTATATCAAAGAACATTAGAAAGGTATGGAATATTTATATTAGAAATAAAGCACTTCCAATTGATGAAATCATTTCATATGGAGACATTTTGTACTCACGTAGGCCTAATTTTCATTTTCATTTAATAAATTGAAGTGCACTTGGCATGCGAGCATGCAAAGAAAAGATTACTTCCAGTATTTATCATGGTCAGCAGAGAAGATAAAATTAATGAATTATGGTGTTAAGTCTTCTAGTCAAGAATAAAGACTAATCCATAAAAGCACTCAAAGATAGGGAAGAGTAGACATTAACCCAGAAAATGCACATAACAACAAATAATAGACATTAACCCATAAAATGTAGAGATGTAAAAAACTATAAAATGACATTGTAAAAGATATAGGAACTTACAAATGGCTCATTTTTTGCTTCTAATACAATAGACATAAACCCCCTCAATAGACACAGTTTTCACCCTCTCAATCATTTTTTACATTTTTGCAATGGTTTAATCTATGTTGTTCCT
Source organism: Sequoia sempervirens (assembly GCA_007258455.2). Classification (NCBI taxonomy): domain Eukaryota; kingdom Viridiplantae; phylum Streptophyta; class Pinopsida; order Cupressales; family Cupressaceae; genus Sequoia; species Sequoia sempervirens. The sequence goes on along the minus strand of VDFB02000010.1, from coordinate 33,209,398 downwards.
TATCAATCAATGTTCTTATGGATTAATCTTTGTCTAGATTTCATGAAATTATATCAAGGGTCAAGATTGAGATTCAATGCCCATAAATAAGGGTTGATATTGATCCTCAACACCACAAATGAGAGTGAATCAAGGAAGATCAAGAGATGTGATCAATTAGAACTCAAGATATCTCCACCATTTTTGGTTATGGTATTTTAGATTAAGAGTAGAGATTAGATTTGAAGATCAAAGGCTAGAAATGGTTGAGACAAATCAGTTAATATATTTTGAAAAGGAATAATCCTTGGGAATATGCTTTGTGGAGGGAAATTAGGATAATTAAATAATTAGAAATTATTTAACTATGGAAGATGAAAAAATTAAAAGTGGGGTAATTAAATAATTAGAATTATTTAATAATGTGGGATTAGACAAAATATTAGATGAACCTAATTAAATAATTAAAATTATTCAACTAGGGTGATAAAGGGGAAATTAGTGATGAAATATTGAATTAATTAAACAATTCGAGATTATTTAATTAATAGAGAAAAATACGGTTAAATGATGGAAATGATGTTAAAGGGGATGAATAATGCAAAATTAAATGAAATGATGGGAAACACAATAATGGTAATGAAAATGATGCCAATGATGGAAAAATGTAATTTCGGGATGTGTGATATGCATTAGGCATTTTAACATGTCTACAATTATGTATATAGTATAATTTTGGGTAATATAGTTCAAATGAAATTTTGTAATACAATAGTTGCAAAAACATCAAATCATGAACATAATCTAATGAAAAAAATGGAGGTAAAAGTAGGTGAAGCATTAAATTCAAAAAGTGGTGTGGAAAATTTTGAAACAATGGAAAATATGTTGGGGTTGATTGAAAGCAAAAGGGGGCTCACCAAAATGATAGTAGATAGACCTATTCTTCTTTATTTCATTAGGAAATGAGATCCACACAACAAAAGGACTATGAACCTTACTGATTAAACAACACTTTGGAGAGAAAGATTAAAAATAGAAAACTAACTCCAAAATGTAATCTACAAAGTGCATCTAATAGATTAAGCTCAATTTTGATGGAACCAAAAATCAAATTGTAGATCCAAGAAAGGGAAAATGATGTGTATCAGTCACCAAAAGTGCTTTTTCAAAGCCAACTAAGGACTCATTTTCCCTATGGAAAATGGGTCCTAGCTAGGGCTCTGTAAAAATGGTTTGTGGGTTCTCTTCTTCTATGTCAGCACTCCCAGATCATCGATTTTTATAGTCAAACAACCATAAATAAATCATTTAGGTGAGTTTCCATGAAATTTCAAGAATTATTACAAATCTATAATATAACTCATTCTAATTATTACTTAATTATATTATTGCAAGTGACATTATGAATATTTAATTTTAAAAAGACATAACTAAGCAACTATTTTCAATCATAGCAACACATGTCTAATTAAAATAAGTCATAATAATATGTATTCATTTCCAAATTTCAATTACAATATCCAAGTTGACTTGGCTCATTGGGCCACAAACTCAATACAATATACAATTTTACATCAAGGTTGCATCATAGACCATGATAATCATGAAAACATCCAAAGTTTCCTCTTGATGCTTGCCTCCACTGGTGGACGAGAACATGGTTGAAGTTCTTTATTGCCCAACCATGAAGCTTGTGCTTCCTGAGAATTATTCCAACTCGAAGAATACCCAACCCTGCACAAAAAATTTTAGCAAGAGAACAATCTACAAGGTGGAATCTGGAGCATTCCCAAACATCAATATGCATCTCTATCTATGATTAGAAAAAATGCAAGATCTATGTTAGGAATGGAAAAGAGTGTTATCACAAAGTCCATAAACTCATAATGGGCTAATTGCTTGGACAAGCATTAAAATTTAGTTGCAACAACAAAAGATAGGTTTTGGATAAAGAAAAAACTTATACTCTCTATACTCCATTTTAGCACCCATCCTGGAAGGTAACTTTCATCAAAAGAATTATTCCTTAGAAACAATCTACCCTCTAGAAGCATCTACCCAGAGGTGCTTTAGTCTACTTAGGTGTTTTTGTTCTACTCAAACAAGAGAGTATTCTTTACACACATATCTATGGAAATGTAATTCAATCTACTTATTTCCTCAACTTAAATAAAATCATAAAATAATTCAATGGATCTATTGATTACATTTTCCATTCATTTCATACACATGTCACATGATTACATTTAATGTAATTTAGTATTCATTTAAGAATGAATTAAATAAGTAACAAAAGAAGGTAGGTCACAAGTATGTGTATGTACGTAGACGAAGGTCTATGTGCATACACACAAATGTGCTGAATTAAGTTATTAATTTGTCCATACATTTTGAAATAAAAACCATTATAATAGATTGCTTTCATTCAAAATAATGCTATAGATTGTCATATCCTTTGACAATAATACAAGATGTAAATTTTCCTTTTCAAAGAAATAAGAAAAGATCTGTTTGAACAATTTTTCGCATATTGATGTGTTCTTTGTATCAAAACAATGTTGTTTGGATCAAAACAAATGTTGTTTGCAGAATTTTACAAGTTACTGTACCAATATGTCTTGTTAATAGTTTCAAGTTATCCAGTTTATCATGTAAACAATCAATGACCTATCATTCTGGATATTCAATTATCTAAACAATACTATTATCCTTTTTGTGCAAACAAGGAATCAAACGACATACTTTTCATTTCTAATCACATACAAAGTTGAAACATTTATTTTACTGTTTTAGGTTAAGAAAGACTCATGTTTCTTTTGGTGCCTATTATGGATATAAGATCAAGATACTATCATTTTAAAAATTACTAATAGTCGAATGACTATTTGGTTTCATCACTAACATTACTATTAGTTGAACCTTGAGGAAATATTGATTATTAGCTTACAATGTTCGATGGTTGATTAATAAAACACATTCATAGTAATCATTCTAAGAACAATTTGTTCATGCAAAACAGACTAGTGAAGACAACATATGTGAGCATCGCATGTATGCAAAGAAAATGGGGATCATTCTGTTGAATGATTAAATCTATGTAAAAATGGTATACTATAATTGATCTTAAAGATTGATACCCACATAATACAATGGAACAATGTAATTGTTCCTTCATCATTTGAGTAGAATGAGGCAACATGCTTAAATAACAATGACATATATATTTATGTACATCATTCCATGAATGATGGTAGCAGCCTTCGCACCCATTTCGGGTGACATACCTATTTGGCCTAGCTGACAGGAGGAACAACAAATAGTGAAAAAAAATTACAATAGCAAAAACATTTGTTACCCTTCAGGAAAATGATAACAATTTTTAAATCATTTTATACATTATAATGATTCAAACTATCATAAATCATCTGATTAACCATCTAATGGTTAATAAAATTTTCATGCAAGAAATAAATGAAAGAGGAGAAACAAATAAATATTGTACAGTGCTTAACCTGGTTTGGCTAACAAGCTGATAGAAATAATATGAAGAGATATGGTGCATGCAATGTTGGCCGATAAGGCCCATTTCAACATTTTTCAAGAAAATGGTCAATCTTAAATTGAAAATGCCTTGGTCCCAAAGCAAAATACGCTTGTAGAAAATGGGAATGTATTATTTTTCCATCAACTCAAATGAAATCAATAAAATGTAAGGGAGAAAGAAAGTTTCAAATAGTTTTGAATGCAAAATTCAAGCATAAACAACATCAACAACAATTTTACCTCTGTTTGTAGCATTTCCTCAGTTGTTTCCCTCTTTTCCAAATGATTCGATTCATTGGCTTGTTTTTTTCCCTGATTTCTTGTCACCACTGCTAGACCCCTACCAATTTCTTACCCAATATTTTTTTATTTTTTATTGATTAAGCAGGGAGAAAGGGCCCTGACTCGAACAAAAAATACATCATGAAAAGAACAGCCAGTGGTGAGAAACAACAAAAACAAGAAGCCCACCTAACTTCCCAATCCCCCAACCAAAATGCTTAACCAATCCCTTTTCTGATCAAACATATCAGTTCTATCATACGAATCAAAAAACCAAATACTATCATTAGTAGCATCCTTCCCTATCCATCTACAATACTTATAAATATTTATCATAATGTTCCTACTTAAAATATACATAGCATTATAGAAATTTAAGTTCAAGCACCCACAGCCATAACCAGTAGCAACAGTCCTTTTAAACATAGTAGAAATAAACATCAAAAAAAAAGAAAAAACCAACACAGCAAAGCAACCAAGCTATGCATCCTCGATCAAATTCCAAGCTTTGACCAGATCTTCAACAGTACCATGCACAGTTGCCTTCAACTCCATCTTACCATCTAAGTCCTCACCATCACCCCCTGCTTTCTTCTTTTGTTTCTTTTTTATTTTTCCCATCCTCGAGATAGTAGCCATAACTGCTTTCTTCATCACAGCATCAACCACCATGCACACATTCTTAACTGCTTCTTCAAGGGTCTGAATTCTATGGACATTTCCTTTTGCTTGCATACCTTTCTCTAGCGCCTTCAATCTTTCCTCTATTATTCCATTAATCAAATTTTCCAGGGCTTGGAATTTGTTGTCCCCCGCCTTCTCAAGTATCTTCTGCTCCAAAATTTGCATCCTATCCTCCAGTTTGTTAAATCTCCCATTCACATCCTCTTCAGCTTTAATTTCCCCTTTACTAGTATTCTCAACTCCATCTTGATTTGCTTCCTCCTCATCCTGAACAATATCCTATTGCGACTCCTCCCTTTCCTAATCACCCTTACCATCCTTGCTATTAGCCCCTGATTCCTCTTCTTCAGTCGAGTCTCCACCTAGACTGTCTAGAATTTCTTCTGTTGAGGAATCATTTTCCTCTTCTTGTTTCTCAACACTTTCTGGAGGGATTTGGGTTCTTTTTTCCTCTGGGATTTGTGCATTTTTCTTACTCTCCTTTCCTTTTGATGTCGCCATAGCCAATCTTTTTGACCTTCTACCACCCTGGTGTAAACCTTCCATCTCATTATCACCAAGAACAATTATGGTGTCCACCTCTTCTCCCAATTCACTCAATATCAACTTCCTCCTTTTTTTAGTTCCCAGCTCCATCGATATATCTTTTCTTTTCTTAGGTGTGACCGCAAGTAAATCCATCCACATGGTAGTATTAGGGCTTTGGGATTTCTTGTTAGATTTCTTAGGCATCGAGGAGGGAAGGTCTTTGAGAAGCTCAATCTTCACTGAGCTTTGAGGTTTGGGGTTTTCAATCATTTTCAAAACCAGATTTTTCTACGGGGTCCTAGAAATCACAAATTTGCATATGGCTCTTATGAGGCCCTGATGTAAAGGCGGGTTGGCTCCATGAGTAAGACTCTGGCTTAGAGAGGAAAACAAGAAGAAAGAAAAGTTATTTTTTTCCTTATGCCTAATATGGTTGAGAATGGGGAAGTGATAGCCATGGATTGACTGGTATTGGCCTTCTAGAGTAAAATATTTAATTACTATAAAGCAAAAATTGTGATATGGAGGTGGAAACTTAACCCTAGAATACCCATTTTGAAATATTTTTGGTTTTTCTTTCCCTTCAAAAAACTTTTCAAAATAATCCTAATACTTACCATTGCTAACCTTTGCAACCTTCATGCCTTCATAGGAAAAACCCGTCACTTCCGCAATTAGCTTAGCATCCACCTTGAACTAAAGCCCTCCTAGAGTAACCTCTTCATCTCTTCACGCATTAGCAAACTTGTAGCTAAATCTCTCGTTATAGCCCTCCATAGTAGCAAAATATTGAGTGAAACCCGCCTATTCGAAAAGACTCCAGAGCTCCTCATTGTTACGAAGTGATTCCAATTTGTGCAGCTCAATATGCTTTCTAGGGCCTCCCATATTATCAGAGCTATGGTAGCTTTTGGGGATGAGAAGGAAATCACTCCTTTTACCTTCTGCGTCTTCAACACTCGCAACTGGTAACTCCACACACTCTGTTTGAATGGAAACTCTGTGACTATTCATTTGGGAAATAAATAGCTTAGGTTTTTTTTCTATTATTCATAAATGAATTCACTCCACGATTTCCACCTTTTTGCTGATAATCATTATTACTCACGACAGCTTTGCTTCCCTTTCTAGCAATGACAGTTTTTGTCCAGATCCATTCATCCTTTCTATTTCTTGAAAATAGGTTAGGATTTCCAATTTGTTTCATAAGTTGCTTAATAGCAGCATCCCAATCTTGTTGTTTGTTTCCTCTAAGAACAACATTATTTAGATAGTCTTTGAAGCTTTTCCACCTAGGTCGCCATCCATCCCACACAAGATAATTAGAATTTTTTTCCCAATTTCTCTTTTCAATTCTTCTAATTAGTTGGAGACCTTCAAAGGCTAACAATGGGGTCAATTTGGACTAGGGTTCCTCCCAAAAATCAGCGTTGAGCCCATTACCAATCCTCATTTTTGCACCTCTAGTTAGCACTCCTCTAATTTTAAGGAGGTTATTCCAAAACACAAATCCATGTAGAAGCTCCTTCTTTCTTAGAAAATAGCTAGTATCCTTATTGTTAAGATACTTGGCTCTAAGGATAGTGGCCCAATCTTTTTCATTTTCCAAGAGAAACCAACCCATTTTTGCCACTAAAGCCTTATTAAACAATTTTAATCTTTTTATGCCTAGCCCTCCTTTTTTTGAGACACATACCTTCTCCCATTTGATAAGAGCCAGTCTTTTCGTTTCCTTCACTCCCGGCCATAAAAATATTCTTTGAATTGTTTCAATTCTCTTAGCAATATAGGCAAGAATGTTGAACATTGAGAGATAATAGACATGAATATTCTGAAGAGAAGCCTTTAAAGCTAAATTTTTCTAGCTAAGCTCAACAACTTACCTTTCCAACCAACTAATTTTTTCTAGAATTTCTCCACAATATAATTTCAATAGTTACTATTCAACTTTCGAGAGAATAGAGGAAGGCCAAGATAAGTAGTAGGAAGTTCCACTTCTTGACATCCCAAAATCCTTATCACTTTATCTTTCACAAGCTGGATAGTATTGCAGAAATATATTTTTCTTTTTTGGTAATTTATACACTGTCCAGACATTTCAGCATAATTATCTAGAATAGTTTTCCATTGTTTCGCTTCAATAACCTATGCCTCCCCTATTAGAATGGTATCATCAACAAATTGTTGATGTGAGGCTGGGGACAGAGAAGAAGCAACACAAAAACCCTTCAAAAACTTATTATTAAGTTGTTTATGTATATTGTGGCCAAGAGCTTCTGCCACAATAACAAAAAGGTAGGGAGATAAGGGATCCCTCTACCTTAGCCCTCTACCAAGTGAGAAAAAACCATGGGAAATACCATTAACCAAAACCGAGTACTTCGGTGTAGTAACACAAGCTTTTATCAAATTGAGAAATTTACCTTTGAAGCTATTTTTTTCCAGAACAACAAATAAAAAATTCTAGGTGACTCTATCATAAGCTTTAGAGATGTCAAATTTCAACACCATACTTGGCTTTTTTCTATAATCCATAGAGTGCATGATCTCATGAGTATAGATAGCAACATCTAGAATTTTCCTTCCTTGAACAAAGCCTTTTTGATTGATAGCAATCATCTTCCCTAAGACCAGCTTTAGCTTGTTGACAATGATTTTGGAGAAAATATTATAAGTAGTGTTACATAGACTTATCTGTCTATAATCATTCATGGAATCAGCTTCATTGGATTTTGGGACAAGGGCCAAAAAAGTGGTGTTCATCTGATTCAAGAATTTACCCAATCTAAAAAAATCTTTGACAACTATTAAGAGGTCTTTAGACACAATCTCCTAGTAAACTTGAAAGAAAATAGGAGGGAAACCTTCAAGTCCTGGAGCCTTGAAGGCTCCAAAAGAGAACACAACCACCTTCACCTCTTCCATAGTAATACTCTTAGTTAAGACTTTTAGGTCATCATTTGTGATAACATTAGGTATAACCTACAAGAATTCCTCCAAATCTAGGTTATCAATCCTTGAAGGTTCCTAGTAATTTGAAAAAAAGGAAACAACCTCATTAGCTATTTCCTCCTTCCTTTCAATTTTAGTACCATTAGAGGTAATGAGGGATCTGATCCTATTTCTTCCTCTATGCTTCATAGTTCCAACATTATTGGGTCATTTCATTAATAATTGACATTAATTTGGCTACCCCACTATTCAAATTTGAATATCTTGCCTTAATTTGAATGCAGGCCACTATGATATTATCACATTTTATTCTCTTTTCATTTATTATCATAATTTAACAACAATATTCAATTAATTTGAACTCATTCAATTGCAAAGAGTTGTCATATGTATATATATTTATATATATGTGTGCATATATATATATATATGTGTGTGTGCATATATATATATATATATATATATATATATGTATATATCTATTTTACTTTTATAATAGTAGAGTATTCAATCACCTCCAAGCAAGGAATAAACTTTTATTTTTATTTGAATAATTGTTTTCAAAAGAAGTAGTTTTCTTATCCTTCAAGCATGCCTTTTTAATTACATACAAATATGTTTAATCATGCTATCATTCTCTTTTAATTTTGAAACCATATGATCAGATTAAAAATTGAATAAGAAGTCACATGTATATCATTCCACAAGCCTATTCTTTCCAAACATTGAATCATTTCGAATCAAGTCAATATGAATTTCTATATAAAATTTTAAATACAATCTATCATGATGTTTTATGGTGTGTGCATCTAGATTCCATCAAGCTTACCATTCAACCTAGATAAATGATCCTACTTCAACCGTGTTCTCATCATTCAACCTGTTACCTTGCATTTGCACACATTTGCACTTACATAGTAAATCGGTAATGTTCAATCATGATAAAGTATGAGATAGTTCATAAGATCACATGGTCAAAAGAGGGTCATGTTCAATCATCCAATGAAACTGTGAACACTTCAAAGGATCTGTCCAAGAAGAAATTCACCCACACAGAAAGTGTTGCAACTAAGGGCATGCAAATGGAGATTATCTGATTGATATCTAGAATATGAATAAAAATGTAAAAATGCCTTGAATATATAGGAATGAGTGATGTGCAAGATGCAATAATATGTTGCCATGTGTCATGATCTAACAACATGTGACAACATGTGAACCCTAACAACCTACCTAGGGAACGATGATGAGATAGAGATAAGTTCTAGAAAAGACAACTCATCTTCTAGAAGGAATCTTATCTCCTACAAACATGGAAAGGGAAATTACCCCATTATTAATGATATTCTAATGATGCAACCTAGGACTAAGTTAAATAAATGAAAGACCTAAGTTAACTTATGCCAGTGTAATAAATAATTAATTACACTAACACCCCCCATAAGTGCAACTTAGGGTGGAAATGAAATGCAATGATGATGGGTCCCAGCTACATGATGGCCATTTTAGGTACCCATTTACAAATGAGAATGGAAATGCAATAAATCTCCAACAAATGGAGAAAGGGGAAAACCCAAAGGGAAGAAAACTCCTCTCCTAAAAGGAGATGAAAATGTAGAAAAAAAGAGAAAGGATGGGAAGGATGGAGGAATCTCATATACCCCCCAAGTACACCATCCGTCATATGGATACAATAAAATCAATAGCCCTCCCATAGGAGGGGAATAGAGAGACTATATAGCCCCCCCAGAACATGTGATCACCTGCAAAAATGGTAAGCGTCTGTAGAAAAAACATGATCCAATGTCGACAAACAACATGTCTCCCTTTCGAAAGAAACAAAACCAAGTGCAAGTGTAGAGATGCTTCCCATTCTGGATAGGAATTGAAGGAAGGATGAATATGGATGATGATGCCTCTGAAAACTACTCATGTGTCTCCTTTGTCATTGAAGATGAAAATTCCACAATCAACTCAGGTACATACCCAAACAATGAAGAAGGTGACAAACCAAGACAATGCGAAAACTAATATTGAACAAGATCCAAAGATAGTGATACAATGAATATGATGGAGACTAGATTTCCCCCCCCCACAATGAAGTGTCCTCAAAACCATTGAAAGAAGTTTGAAGCAGCAAAGGTGTCCAAACCAAATGTCTCCCACTAGGAAGGAGCAAATCCAATGGTAGATGCTAAAGAAACTCCAACTCCTCAATTGAATGAGAGGGAAGAAGTCTCATATATGAAATCTCTAAAGAGAAAACAAGTGCCTCCAAGATAGTCTTAGGATCCCCAAAGAAGGTTGAGATATCCCCCTCAAGAGTGTTCTCCAAACCTGTAGAATATCTAAGTCAGTGATAACTAAAACAAAGCCATCCTATGATGTCAAGTATGGAAAACTGAAGGTGTCCTGATGAATGATGATGGAAGCCTTAATCAATGACTCTAGACAAGGAATCACTGAATGTGAAGGGATACCAATAGTCTTTGATGGAGAAGAAGGGACATATGAAGAAACCTTGTCAACATTTTCAAAAGATTCAAGGCAATCCAAACAAACAACCTCCTACACAACAATATCATCATGGGGTACCTGATCTAAGGAATGACATTCTGAATCATGATCATTGGGGAAGGGTGGAGTATCTGAATCTCCATATAACTCCCAAAGCTTAGTCCAAAGGATATGAGGACAATCACAATGATCAATAGTACTCAAAACATCACAATCAACTTATATTGAAATGATCTCAAAGACAACAAATATACTGCAACTCCAAGCAAGTTCATGAATACCTTCACTTGGATGGGAACTATAACATACAAATGTGGAAATAAATCAAGTGATTGGAGATGGTGGATGATCCCATCTCACCATTTTTTATAGTTACCCTTGTGCAACATAACCAGAGAAGGAGTATATACAAGCCCTATCATGTACTATCAAATTTCTCCAAAAATACAAAGATAATGACCTTTAATAGCAAATAGAAACTTCCAAATATGCTATGCAACTGAAGTGATGTCACCCAAATCAAAAATCCTTTTCCCAAGCTTCAGGATATCCAAGTTATTGAACAAATGCACCAACTTGAACAAAACCAATGCAAGAGTACCTAGAGTTAAAACTGATCAAAGTGAATGGACTAATGAAAAATCTCTGAATTACCTTCCTAATGCCATTAGAATCACTAAAATCCGACAATCTGATGAGAAGATATGAGCCTTTATGTCCAAACTAGGGTTTTGAATTTAGTTGACTGTAGATTTTTCTGATAGCAAAATTCTATAGAATGGATGTCACCACTAAAAAGTAGACCAAATCCTCTTTTTGATGGTATCTTGTTTGCTTAATTTTGATACCCTAGGTGAAAGTTATAAAAAAATGAAAAAAGCCCTTATTAGGCACTCTGTAGGCTAATTAGGGGCAAAAAATTAGCCCCCTAGGCACTTGGACTTGGTCACTGATGTGATCGAAGGAAAAAATAAGGAGAAAAAAAATAGCACCCCTGGATAGGGTGGCGGTGGAGCTAAAGGCTTGGCAGAGCGGGGCTTAGCACCTTGGTGGCACTGCTTGGATGTTGACACCACCGGTGATCAGGGTAGGCAACAAAGTTTGGCAATGACAATAGGATCTCGACAAGATCTATGAAAAACCAAAGGTGGGTGGCGAGCGCCGGTGGAAAAAACCCAACGGTGAGAGCAATGGTTGCTGGAGATAGGATGACAACAAATGAAGACGAGATGGGTGATGTGACGACCCATCCAGAAAGGTACTCTCCTTGCAAGGAAAATAAATGCCACCGACAAATGTATGTTCTATAGACTAAAAGAAAAAAGAATGGGCCAACAAGTGTATATTGTTTGATTTTTAATATTGTTTTTACAACAATTAAAAATAAAAAAAGATTATGCCGACCAAAAGAAATTTTATATAGTCTGCAAAAAAAACTTTATACCGACTATAAATAAAATAAGTTGTCGATTAAAAAATCAAATGCCCCAAAAAAATGTCGATAGAATAAATATGCCAATGAAGGAATATTTGTATGCCTACCACATGATAAATCTATGAAGTTGATAGAATAATACTATAGCCGCAGAAGAAATATTAAACCCTAGATGATGTCGACCATGGAATATAATGCTAGTTGCTCTAGAAATTATTTTTTCTACGAACTATAGAGAATACCCGAAATAATTTTTTTGCCAAAAAAATATGGAAATTAGCCCTTATTTTTTCTAAAATAGAAAATTCTTATGACTAAAAAAAAAATTCCACATAGGACAACCGATAGGGAGGATTTTTTATTGCAGATTTGTATGGATCGTACCAGTTGAGTTTGCAAACCCTAAAATACCTCAGATGGCTCTCGAGTTGATGAATCCAAATTTGATGAATGAACAGGTGATCCTAGGGTTTTGAGGCCTTCTGAAGACAATGTCGAACTTGGATGTAACTCAATCTACTCCAGAAATCAGCTTGGTCCCCGGGTGGAGTCAAGTAGCCTGTAATGGAAACCTTCAAGCCTGCAAAATCTCACTAGCCCAACTTTCTTGATCCTAGGATGAACTCTCAATGGAATGGCTCTAATACCATGTTGAAATAATGGATGTTGAATCATACAATGAAGCTATGCACACTTCGAAGGATCTTTCCAAGAAGAAATTCACCCACACAGAAAGTGTTGCAACTAAGGGAATTCAAATGGAGATTTTCTAATTGATATCTAGAATATGAATACAAATGTACAAATGCCTTGAATATATAGGCATGAGTGATATGCAAGATGCAATAAGATGTTTCCATGTGTCATTATCTAACAACATGTGACAACATGTGAACCCTAACAACCTACCTAGGGAATGATGATGAGATAGAGATAAGTTCTAGAAAAGACAACTCATCTTCTAGAAGGAATCTTATCTCCTACAAACATGGAAAGGGAAATTACCCCATTATTAATGATATTCTAATGATGCAACCTAGGACTAAATTAAATAAATTAAATACCTAATTTAATTTATGCTAGTGTAATAAATAACTAATTACACTAACAGGTCCACTTCCTTCAAACATTTCAAAAAAATGAAAATTTTCATCCAACATATTGAATTTCCTCAATAATCCAATTTATCATATTTTAAAATTAAATGCAATAAAAATTGGGTTATGACATCCTTCCCCTCTTGGAAGAGACATCGTTCCCATGTACTATTTAATCAAAATTATAGCATATATGTCTATTTCAACATCATATCATACTATTTCCAAGCCAAAACATTATAATATTCAATCCAAAATATTCAAACAAAAATTATCAAGAGTCTCTTTCTAAGAAAGCAAATGTGGGAAGGAGGGTTCTATTTCTTTTGTATCCTCCCATGTAGCACTATCTTCTAAATACTAGTCCCTTAGGACCTTAAACTAAGAAATGTCTCTACTCTGCAACTTAACATTGCATCTATCCAGGATTCTAATGGGCTCCACTAGCACCACTCTTGGGTCCTGTACCTGCAAGGATTGCAAATCGATTACATGAGCTACATCATAATGATATGGCTTAAGCAAAGAAACATGAAACACATTATGAAGTCGAGCCAAAGAAAGTGGTAGAGAAAGTCTATAATAAACTGGTTTGATCACTTCTAAGACCTCAAATGGACCCACATATCCTAGGGCTAACTTGGAAGACTTTCCAAAGGTAATGGAACTTTTATGAGGCTTGAATCTTAAGAAGACTTTATCCCTTGCCAAAAAATGTCTAATAGTTCTATTCTTGTTGGCATAACTCTTCTGTCAGTCTATAACCTCCTTCAGTATGCTCTTAATAACTCTCATTTGTTCTTCCATCTCCTTGATCATTTCAGGTCTTGCTATGATCTCTTCTTCCAATCTATCCCAATTGATGGGTGTACGACACTTCCGCCCATAAAGATCTTCAAATGGTGCCATACCTAGAGATGTGTGATAAGAGTTATTGTAAGAAAACTCTACCAATGGTAAGTATTCTTCTGACTTATACTGTTGGTCAATGCAGTACATTTGGAGGAGGTCTTTAACTACCTAATTCACTCTCTTCATCTTCCCATCGGTCTAAGGATGATAAGCTGAGCTGAAATTTAACTTGGTTTCCAATGTGGCATTCAAGTTCATCCAAAATCTTGAGGTCATCTGGGTGTCCCTATTAAAAATTATAGTCTCTGGCACTCCATGTAAGCATAATATCTCTTGGATAAATTTCTTAGCCAGGGTCAATGATCCATCCTTAAGGTTTCCTAGGATGAGGTGTGCCTACAACTTGGTCAACTTATCGATCACAACCATGATAACATCATGTTGATTCTTGCTCAAAGGTAACCCCTATACGAAGTCCATACTGATCACCTACCATTTGTACTCAGGTATGTGATCAGGATACAATAGCCCTACTGAATGTACATGTTCAGCCTTGACTTGTTGACACTCTAAGCATCTGGCTATGTACTCCACTACATCCTTCTTGATTTTAGGCCACAAGTATAGAGTTTTCAATTTTGCAATCATCTTGGAGAATTTGAGGTGTCCCGAATAAGGTGCATTATGAACCTCTTTTAGAACCAACTTCCTCAGCTCTCCAGAGTCAGGAATGTACATTCCTCTCTAGTATTTGAAAATGCCATCTGGTTTGATCTCATACCCATTGAACCAATGATCTAATGGATTCTCTACTAGGGTGCTCTTCACTTTTTTGTAGTGCTCATCCCCTGGCAACTGTTGCGTCACCTGTTGTCTCATATTAGACCTTGTCAAGATCATGGTTGCTAGATGTCTTCATCTACTAAGAGCATTAGCCACTATGTTCTCTTTTCCCTTTATATACTCAATTTTGAAGTCATACTTACTAAGGAATTCCAACCACCTTCTCTATCATGCATTAATGTTTAGTTGAGTAAAAATGTATTTCAATCCCAAATGGTCTATCTTGATCTCAAATGGATTTCCAAAGAGATAGTTCCTCCACATCTGCAAGGCATGAACTATTGCATCCAACTCTAAATCATGCGATGCATAATTCATAGGTCATGTTGTTTAATAATTTTTTATTCATACACTACCACTTGTCCATCCTGCATTAGTGCTGCTCCTAATCCCTCTCCTGAAGCATATGTGATTGTAGTAAACTTCCATTAGGATCAAGGATGGTTAGCAATGTTGTCGTGAGTCTCTCCTTCAAGAGTTGGAAATCCTATTCACACTTTTTGATCCATTCAAACCATGCTCCCTTTCTTTAGAGTGACCTGATTGGAGATGCAATCTAGGAGAACTGTTGCACAAAATTTCTATAGTATATTGTGAGGCTCATGAAACTATAGAATTCTGACACATTCTAAGGAATTGTCTATTTCCATGATCACCTTGATCTTCTCGGGGTCTACAGAGACTCCCTCATATGAAATAATATGGCCTAGATAGTCCACCTTGTCTTGATAAAATGAGCATTTGGATAGCTTCCCAAAGAATTTCTTTTCTCTTAGTTGTTGTAAAACTATCCTCAAGTGCCTATCATGCTCTTCAATAGACTTTGAGTAAACTAGGATTTCATCAATGAAAATCAAAACAAAATCATCCAAGCAATCTCTGAACACACTATTCATGAGATTCATAAAATATGCAGGTGAATTAGTCAAACCAAAAGGTACCACCATGAACTTGTAATGTCCATACTAAGTTTGAAAAGTAGTCTTCATAATATCTTCTTCCTTTATTCTTAACTAATGCTATCCTGACCTAAGATCGATTTTGGAGAACACTGTCACTCCCTTCATTTGGTCAAACAACTCATTGATCCTTGGAAGTGGGCATCGATTCTTGATGGTCACCTTGTTCAACATTTGATAGTCTATACACAGATGCAAGGTTACATCCTTCTTTTTCACAAAGATAACTGGTGATCCCCAATGAGACACACTGGGTCTTTTGATCCCTTTGTTCAACAATTCCATTATATGGGCCTTCAACTCAGAGTTCGGTGGTGGTCATCTGATAAGGTGCTTTGGATTGAGGCTTAGCTCCCGATACAAGGTCAATAGAGAAGTCAAATTCTCGTTTCATAGGTAACTCCATGAGTTCGTTAGGGAATACATCTTGGAACTCCTTGAGAATATCCTTGCTATTAGGGTTACTAATATGCATAACATAAATAACACACTGCTGTTGATGAGCCTTCTTGAACTTCATAACATAGATCTGTCTAAGCTCTAAGTGTCTTTGCATCCCACAAATCTCGACTAGGTTCCCATAATCATCCAACTAACTAGCTACCTTCTCCTCACAATTCACTACAAACTTATGCTCAATTAACCAATTTATCCCCAAAATTACATCATATGAGCCTAAGGTTACCACATACAGGTTGACCTGGGTTTGGAAGGTTGGAAGCTCTAACTCGTTGCAAAAGAGATAAGTGTCTACCCTCCACTTTGCTTGGTTTCCATACTAGAATATCCATTAGTTTTCCATATAACCATTCTAATAGGTATCTTGGATATTACTCTAGGGTCTATGAAATGTTTAGTAGCTCCAATATCAATTAAAATAGAGACAGTTCAACCATAGAGCTTATAGGTGACCAAAAAAATGACAAGGAATGCCATGACTCATGATTTTGATGTTTTATGATTTTTTTTGTCTTTGCTCATTTTAAAGAAAGGTGTGCAGGGTGACCATTTGTGAGAGACTAGCAGTCAAAAAGACAAGGAATTCCATGACTCATACTAAGGACCAGATTTCCCCAGTCCTTTTTTCAAAAAAAACCACAGACAACAAGCAAAGAAAATAGATCATGATCCATCATTGCTCCTCTAAATCCTTCATGGGACATCCTCGAGGTGAATAGTAACTTGACAAAAAAAAAATCAAATAGAACTCAATTGTGCAACATACTTTGGTGAGGTTGTCCTATCCTCTAGTTGCAAAAGTGAAAATAAAAAAAAAAAGTAAAAATAAAAATAATAGGTCTTCAGGTGAAAATTGAAAGGAACCTCTTGACTGTGAAAAAGTAAAAATAAAGGACATATCCGAAGGTGAAAACCTCTTTGAGGCATCTGAGGATGGAGGACTGGACAGTCTCCCTATAGACCGAGAGAGATTGCCATTGCTTATAGAAGAAATAGAAGAAGTAAACATTGGAACACAAGAAAATTTCAGAATCATACAGTTGGAAGCATCTTTGACCACCAAGGAAAAAGTTGATTTTATAGCATTCTTTTTAGAAAGACAAGTGAATTTTGCATGGTCATATGTTGATATGCCTAGATTGGATCCCAAACTTGTTTTACACCACCTACCACTGCCACCAAATTCCAAACCATATAAACAAAAGCTAAGGAAAATGCATCCACAGATTGCACTCCTTGTCAAGGTGGAATTGAAGAAACTCTTGGATGTCAAATTCATACGCTCGATTGATTATTTAGATTAGATATCAAACCTTATTCCTGTCACCAAACCAAATGGGAAAATTAGAGTATATACATGGATTTCAGAGATATCAACAAAGCTTGTCCTAAAGATGATTTTCCTTTACCAAATATTGACATCATAGTAGATCTTACTGCTGGCTATGAAATGCTATCACTTATGGATGGATTCTTGGGCTACAATCAGATAAGAATTGCTCCTAAATATCAACTGAAGATAGCCTTCATATGCGCTTGGGGAACTTTCTATTAGAATTTCATCCCATTTGGGCTTAAAAATGTTGGAGCTACATATCAAAGAGCCGTGACCACTATTTTTCATGATTATATGCATGTTGTTATGGAGGATTATGTGGATGAAATTCTCTCAAAATATCTAGAACAAAGTGGTCATCTAGTAGTCTTGGACAAGATTTTCACATGACTTGAAAAGTATAAACTCGGGTTAAATCCAAAGATTTTTTTTTTGGGGTCCAATCTGGCAAACTTCTTTCTATATTGTCTCTCGTAGAGGAATAGAAGTTGATCCTAACAAAGTAAAATCTATATTGGACATGCCACTACAAACCAACATCAGTCGGTTAAGGACATTACAAGGAAGATTGCAATCAATCTGTAGATTCAATGCTCAACTAGTAGACAAGATCCATCCATTTCAACATCTATTACAAAAAGGAATTCCCTTTAGTTGGACAGAGAAGTGTTAAGAAGCATTTGATCAAATCAAGAATTATCTATTGAATCCACTAGTTCTTATGCCTCCAATTGATGGAAGACATTGTATATTGTATGTGACAACAACTACATCAGCACTGGGGGCACTGTTAGCACATAATGACGATAATGGAAAAGAATGAGCAATTTATTACATCAATCACACCTTAGTCGGATATGAGTTGAGTTCTATCCCTATTGAATGAGCATGTCTAGTAGTTGTATTTGCAACATAGAAATCAATACATTACATGCTAAATCACAAGACAAAACTGATTGCCAAAATTGATCCTCTGAAATACCTTCTCAACAAAGCAACTCTAGTAGGAAGACTAGCTAATTGGGTTATGATCTTAAGCGAGTATGACATTGAGTATGTTGACCGAAAAGCAATAAAAGGGCAAGTGATAGTTGACCAACTCATAGATGCACCAATAAAGGAAGATAATCCTTTGATATCTAATTTCCTAGATGAATTAATCTTTGTCATAGAAACACCGACAACATGGAAATTATACTTCGATGAATCCTACACAAGTCACGGTTCAAGAGTTGGAATTTTTTTCATCACACCTCAAGGGGATTTTACTCCCCAGTCATTTTGAATAGCATTTCCATGCACTAATAACATAGTTGAGTACAAAGCATTATTGATAGGACTCTGAATGGCAATAAAATGGAAAATCAAGGATCTTCAAGTCTATGGTGATTCTCGGTTAGTGATTAAACAAATTAATGGTGATTATGACACCAGGGATGAAAAACTAATGCCCTAAAAGCACATGTTTGATAGTTTCAAATTATACTTTGAAGCCATTACCTTTGAGCAGATACCAAGAATCTAGCACAAAGCAGCTGATGCAATGGCTACAATTGGATCTCTCTTGGACATTCCTAACAACACATCACAATATGAGTTCTTGGTTGAAAAACTATTGGTCCCTATGTTCAATGTCCCCAAAAACAAACTTGTGTGTGAACTGTTGGTCTCAAATCTCCTTGGTACAAACACATTTATAGTTATTTGCATGACCAAATTATCCCTCCTAAATTTTCCCTCAACCAACGCAAAAACCTTATCTGACAAGCCTTTAAATATGTCATCATCGGAGATACCCTTTATCATTGCAGCCTAATAGCACCCACCTTCGATGTCTCAACTCAAATGAACCACAAACAACCTTACAAGAGTTGCATAACAGTATATGTGGAGCTCACTTTCCTGGTCCAACCTTACCCAAAAAGCTCATGAGGACAAGATATTATTGGCCTATGATGGAACATGATGTCTATCACTTTGTGAAGAAATGTCATTAGTTTCAGATTCATGGAGATCTTATACATGTGCCATCTTAGTAACTACAATCGCTTACATTGCCATGGCCATTTTCTCAATGGAGATTCGACCTCGTAGGAAAGATCCATCCCACCTCTACTAATGGACATAATTTTATCCTTGTTGCTACTGAATACTTTACAAAATGGATCGAAGTCATCCCAATGAGCTACATTACTAAAAAGCAGATAGCTAAGTTCATCCTGAATTACATTATATGCTTTTATGGTATCCCGTAGTCCATCATTATAGATAATTTGGTCACCCTTTTAAGAATTAGGATGTCTGTGAACTTTGTGAAAAATTTCATATCCGACACCATTTTTCTACCCCGTACTATCCCCAGGGTAATGGCCAAGCTAAGTCATCTAATAAAACTATTCTTAAAATCTTAAAGAAGACTGTAAATGAGGATGGTCATGACTGGTACCTACAACTCAATCCTGCTTTATGGGTCTATTGTACTAGTTTTTGCACCCCTATAGGAGCCACTTCATATTCCCTAGTCTTTGGATTTGAAGCAATAATTCCTATTGAGGTTGAGTTACCATCCCTAAGAGTATCTATGCAAGGATTGATTGATCAAGAATAATATTGTGTATCCTATCTACATGAGTTAGAGTTACTGGATGAAAAGAGATAGAAAACTTTGACACATCTGCAAGCATATTAGAACCACCTTCAACAAAGCTACAATAAGAGGGTTCGACCTAGAAGTTTTGACATTGGTGACTTAGTCCTAAAAGAAAATCTAAAGAATCAAGCAGATCAAGAAATAATTGGAAAGTTTGAACCTAATTGGTTGGGTCCTTATATCATCCCAACAACATATGGATCTAGTGCTTATGAGCTCTCTACTCCTAATAGTGAAGCATCACCTTAACCTATCAATAGCATGCGCCTCCATAAGTACTATACTTAATTCTCAGAGTAACCCTTTAAAAAGTCAAAAAAATGCAATTAAAAAAAAAAAAATAGTAACCCTATTGAAAACCTGGAAAACAAGTGTCTTGGTGGCACCACAAAAAAAAAATAGTAAAGAGAAATAATTCATCCAAAAGTGAAAACCACTTCAGTGGTGCTTAAGATAGATACCATGGTGAAAACTTGGCAAACAGGTGCCATGTGTAGTCAATCTATGCCCCTCCGTCTACTATCACTCTACTTGGTCTTCCACCCTCTGCTCATCCATTCGCACATGTCCATAATAAAGCTCCATCATCCTTTCCATGGCCTAAGAACCACTGACATCTAGAATCCTTTTCCTTCATGATCGTCCTTTACATTCGTTCGCCGATTCTCCTCATACATAATAAGTGGGTCCTATACCTGACTAGGGGAAATTCTTTGACTTATGTCTTCATGGGATTTGACGCATAGTATCAGCTTTCTTAAAACATCAAAATCCAAAAAAATCATAAAACATCAAAATCCAAAAAAAATCAGAAAACCTTTGAAATCCAAAAATACTAGAAAACTTCAAAAAACCTCCAAAAATAGAGTCTAAGTCCGAGTCTAAGTCAGTTTGTGTTAAGTGGTCAGACTATGTTGTCTCTGTACATTTGTTGCATAGGCAAGGCTCATCAACCAATGGGCCCCCAAGACATTAGGTTGGTCCAAATAAAATCATGACTCAGTCTTTAGTCAAATAAAACAAGATCAAGTCATGTCAAACTATGAGGTCTCTACATGTATAACATAGGCAAGGCCATCAATCAATGAGCCCCCGAGGCCCTAGGTCAATCCTTTAGGGCTTATCAAGTTTGGTCCTATTCTTTGTCCGTAAGAAATCATCATTCAAACCAAATCACGAATCAATAGACAAACATATCCAACAAACCTTTGATCTTTAATCAATCTTCAATCAATCAATTACCTTAATTATCAATCATTCGATCAGGTCATTGGTCTTGTATTAGAATGGGGCATTATGTCATTTGTCTCATTTGGTCTTATCATTTGTCTTGTATCAAGATGCATCTTTCCTAAAATTATACTTTGTCATTAGTCAATCTTGTCATTCACCTTAGGCAGGATATGTCTTTCTTGCAGTTAGGTGTTTATCAAAATGGTCAAATCAATCAACTTTATCAAATGTGTCCCTTTCCTTAAATAGGAGGTGTCTTTCCTAAAATTAGGCATCATCACATCAATTGATCATATCAATCACATTTTATCAATCAATCAACCTTGTCACTTTGGTCAATGTTTCCTTATACAGGATATGTCTTTCTTAAAACTAGATGCACTCAATCAAATCGATCAATCAACCCTTGTCAAACTTTCAATCAACTTTAGTCAAACAATCAATCTATCATTTGGTCATTTTGATCATCTTGGTCAATCTCATCAATCATATCAAGCTATCTTATGAATATTATTGGCAAACACTATCTCTCTAGAAAACACTTTGTTGGTCTAGGTTTGTCTCATCTTTTTGATTGGTTTTTTTCATGTTACTAGTTACCTTGAGGATGTACAAAATTATTTAGAGGGACAATGATGGATCATGAACTCTTTTCTATGCTTGTTGTCTATGGTTTTCCTTGGAAAAAAGACTGGGATAATTGGGTCCTTAGTATGAGTTGGGGCATTCCTTGTCTTTTGGATTTGTATTTTGACTACTTGTCTCTCACAAAAGGTCACCTTACACACCTTGGTCTATGTCATACCCTAGTGTTTGTGTTCCATTTGCGACAATTTTGACACCCGATAAATATAAAAGCATAAAAGTTTGTGCTTTGTCATTTCCCATATAACACTCCATCTTCCTTTCCTTTTTCGCACTAACATCCATCTCTTATGTGCTCAAATTTCTTCCATCTACATCTTGAAAAAGTCTTATGACACATAAAAATATCCTACAATACACGAACATGTTAGGAAGCATTATAGCATCATCATCACATTACACCACATATATTTGCATGAGAAAATACAAAAAACATAGAGATCATCCATATAGCATTGAAATTTCATCACATCAATAAATAACCAATCATGACATTACATTTTACATTATGATACATCACATCACATTGCATTACATTTCACATGCATCACATTATGGCATATCATATTAGGTATCACATTTTGCATTTATATTAAACATTCTCAATCATCACATTTAGCATCATCATATAGGCATCTCATTGCATCAACATTAGATGCATTCAAATATCACATTGCATTTATCAACTTAGGTCATCTATATTGCATTTATCATCCATACATATCATAAAGGGCATAAACATTCATAACATAATCATAAAGCATATTAAACCATCACATGATCATATAGAATGCATCAATAGACATCATGAAAGCATGAACATCCATAACATAACATCATCATAAACATAAAGCATAATCATATAACACTACATTGTAAATTTCCACCAAAAATCTATCATATATCACTCAAAATATGTATCATAGGTACAATTTCAAGATGTGTCGTGTCTGTCAAAAATGGAGCTTGCGGGCTCAATAATCAAAATAAAGTGTCCATATACAAAATATCACAATATGCTCTAGCCTGAGCTTCCCTGCTCTCTTGATCTTGGTGCCTCCCTATCCTCCTATCGAGGTGCATATGGAGACTTGTGCTCTACAGTATAAGGCCTATCATAAGGAGTGGATCGTCTCGAGGCTGATGTCTCCCCACTCTCTAACCTATTGTGAGAGCACCTGTTGTGGGTCCTGCTATGTGTCTTGCCTTGTGAACCACTCTCAATTTATGAAAATGTGGGCTCCCTCCTCTTCAATGGTACCACCCTCTCATAAAGGTCCCTATAATACTACATAGCTCTGTTGGACCTAGTGTACTCCCGAGCAACATCCACTATAGATCCACTACATATAGCCATAAAGTCTAGCATCCTCTGATTAGTCTACTACCAACTAATGACTGTTGGGTCTCTCTCTGTCTAGAGAGTGTCTCTCTCATCCTTAAGATTGTCTCTCTATGTTATCACTATCTTGAGCTCTACCTCGAAGGCCTGTACCCAAGCCTATAGGGTGGCTATCCTATGCTCTGCACTCTCCTCATCTCTTCTAGCCCTTGCCTCCTCTGTCTCCTCATCCACTCCCATCATGATCCTCTCTCAAAGGACTCTCTCTATCTCCCCCGTCATCGACTCATCCTCTGCATGATCCTATGGTCTCTCTACATTCTCCTCAGCCTCCACCATATCTACCTTTGGGTGTGCCACCTCTAGAGTGGGCATCTATGCATGTTGCTCTCTCCTCTACTACCCTGACCTCTAGCTAGTCCTCCTACCCCTCCTCTCAGATCAGTGATGAGTGTACCATAGCCTGTCATCCTCTATCCCTCCTCCTACATTGATCTCCTCCCTGACCTCCCCAACCATCTCCTCCATCATCTCCTCCATCATCTCCCCATCCTCCTCCTCCCCATCCTCCATCTCCTCTCCCTCCACCCCTTTTTTCGCTTGTCACCTCTCCAGCCTCTCGGGCCCCTTCCTCTATGCTCTATAGGCACTGGTTGTTCTCGATCTTTCAATGGTAATGATCAATGAATCAACCACCAGACATCATACTTTGGCATCATCCCTACATCTGCATCGCCTCCTCTCCAACCCCACTCTAATGGTTGTAGGGCATCAATCTCCTACTTAGTTGTGGTCACTACTATCTATGGCCCCCATGGATGAACCTCTTGAGAGGAATGTGTGAACTCAATTATACCCACAGGAACACCTTGCCTCTCCCCAAACTGTCGTTTGACCCTCTTTGGAAAATAGATCTCAATAATATGTTGACTCTGAATTGTCCATCCGATAAGGTATCTCGGTTTTTGGCACCATGGCAAGTGATCATCCTCATCGACCCACAAATCACAGTCTCTATACGGTCTCCAAATGAAGCTAACCAATGTATCTAGTTCATGTCTCCAATAGCCTGTATCACCCACATGTGTCTGTGATAGTGCTCCCTGATATAGAACACATATGGAGCACCCACTCCCATCTGGCATACCAATGATTGTTAGAACATCATTGTATGCTCCTAGGCCCATATCCTAATCAATGTGACCTTGTAGCTCAAGCTCTATCCTCCTCTATATGCAATATCTTGCAGCTAGAAATATAGCGTACCCAATAGGCATGGTCCCCATGCTTACACTGTCCCATCCTGAACCATCCCCCCAAGCATCTCTCCCTAGCCTATTGGGAAGCCATGACCTCTGCGATTGGGAATCATCACCCCTACTATTAGTGTACATAACATAGTCATATCTATCATACCTCTCTACCAGGGTCTCCCATTTGATCTCATACCCCTAAATCTCAAGCTCTAAATCATCGTCATAGTCATAATAATCATATAGCACCTACAATCCTCGAACGGGGTCATATCATACCTACTCACCACAAATTGAAAGCTGTAGAATCTTGTAGACATTCTCGAGGGTGATGGTCGCCTCCTCCATTGGAAAATGGAAGCTGCAAGTCTTACAGTTCCATTGCTTTGCCAATGCTATCAGTATGCCCTTGTTTTCCCTGATAACAGGCATATAAGTGACATATAATAGACCAAGATCTAGCAATGCCTATCTCTCCATGTCATCCAACTAGTCCTACAACTAAAATGTATCCGGTCATGACTCCCATGTATAAATGGGAGGTAGCACAACCTGAAGTCATCACACAAGCAATCATGTCAATCAAAGGTCTCCCTTTGACCCTATTGAACCTAAGTTGACCAAGCCAAAATATCCTACTCTGGGGAAAATTTTTAACCAGGCGATTGCGTCATTGTTTTGTCAAATGCATCACATACATTTTCCACTAGCTCACAATTGCAATTGTGTCACTCATCATTCAAATGTATCATTTCGTACAATGCTTGCATTGTAAAATCTTGATTGCGTCATTCTCAGATGCATATGCAACTCAAAAAGTCAATTGTGTCACACCTTCAAATGTGTCGTGACGCAACCATCCCTACCCTAGCCCTAAGTAATTGTGTCATGAGGAGACAATTGTGGAAAACCACTTCTCATCTGTGTCACTCACACACACAATTGCATCACATGGATTGTGATGCAATTTCCTACTAAATTATTTCCCTACCTAAATGCACAAAAATAAAAAAAAATCACAAGGTGGGTTTGTGGTACTTACTGGGGTGGGTGCTCCCTCAGGTCGGCAAAAGCTCTGGATGTGGTATGCTCTATGTGTGACATACGGAATAGGCGACATCTCCTTAGCTTTTCTCACCCAGAGCTCCTAAAATTTCTAAAAATACAATGCATAAATGATCTTTTTCCTTTATCAACCTCCTATTTATAGCTCAAAAAT
The DNA here is from genome assembly GCA_007258455.2 of Sequoia sempervirens. Taxonomy (NCBI): domain Eukaryota; kingdom Viridiplantae; phylum Streptophyta; class Pinopsida; order Cupressales; family Cupressaceae; genus Sequoia; species Sequoia sempervirens. The sequence continues at coordinate 33,183,587 of VDFB02000010.1, read as the reverse complement.
TAGGATTTCCTCCTAGCTTGTGTACTAGGCGCACTTTTTGATGACTTTTAACCTCAATTTGACCCCCTTATCGACATCAAAACTCAATTTCATCTTCACCGTTAGATTCATGGCAATCAAATTATCTTATCGGGATAATTTTTCTAATTTTTCTAATTTTTTTGAAAATTTGTAAAATTTTCCCGAGGGGGCAAACCTTTACCCTGCTTTCACTGGGGCATCTTTTGACTGAATTTCTTTGGCACAACATGATGAATCACATTATGTCAAAGAGGGGAAAAATGTAGACACTAAAAAATGTCTTAGTCTGCGAGCATCATTTTTCTTGGTCTTTGTCTCCACATAATTAAATAATTTTAATTATTTAATTAATTCATTTCCTAACCTTTATTCTATCTTGATCAATTAAATAAATTAATTACATTGCTAATTCCCTCTTTTATCCAATAATTAAATAAATTACTAGTTATTTAATTATTTTCTTATCATCATTTGTCTATAGTTAAATAATTGTTAAAATTATTTAACTATCTCCCAAACCTTCTCTTTTATTAAATAATTGACTCAAATTAATTATTTAATGCTCTTTTCCCATTTCCTCTAGTTAATTAAAATGATTATATAAATTATTTTAATCAAATTCCCACTTGCCTTTTCCTCAAATAAATAATTTAAATAAATAATTTATGCCTCAACTTGGTCAAAGATTCCTTCACATGAATTAAATGATTTTAATTTTTAATTCCTCCATATTCTTCCTCCACTATCTCATTTTCGAATCTCAGTCGATTGTCTTTGGGCTCTTTCTAATCTTGACCGTCCATTTTGTAACCTCCCCTTTAATGTGTTGTATGTCTTCTCATACATCAATCTTGGCAACTTTCTAGAAGCTCGATCTTGTCTATCCATTTGAATGGATTTCTATAAAATAAGCCTTCCTCCTCCATTTTCGATTTAACAACCACATTTTTCCAAATTTCTTGCTATCTTGTCATTGTCATTTGAAGGTATTCTAGCAATTCAAAACCTGAGGGCAAAGCTTTGAACCTTAAGAAAGAATGGAGGAGAAGCAAGGGAGATGAAGCAACTTTGATAGGGGAGTTTTATTTTATTCTTTTATTCTTCTTTGCTCTCTTTTATCATTTGCACTCTCTTGTTTGGATTTGAAATTTGGGCTTAGATCCTTTGTAAAGTGGTTACTACTTGGTCTTAGCCATTTTAAATTTTTGAATCTTACATACCCGTCAACTATATTGGTGAAGCCTAATACTCTGCCTGCTTTTTATCTACCACAACATGGATCTGATGATGTTGAGATTGTTGGTAGTTTCCTTCCCTTTGTGACTTCAACTACTATGGAAAATTTGAGGCATAATGATTGCCTCCACAAGTATAGCACCCATCGCGATGCCCTTTGCGACCTCCTGGCTTGTCCTCTTTGAATCCCTTCTGCTTTTGGTTGTCTTTGCTTTTGTTGTTATTTTCCTTCTTTCTCTTTCCACCATTACCATTTTCACCTTCCTCCTATGACTCACTTCCCCTCTTGAGATTACGGATTTGATGGTTCTTGTCTCCTTTATGAAACTTCTTATTTCCAAACTGTGACTTCGGATTTGAGTTGTTATAGAAGTTAGATAACTCTTGTAATTTTTGCTCCTGTTTGGTGGCCTTTAGGAAGACTTTGCTCATGGTGAGAGGGTCATGCATGTGCAATTCTACTCCAATGTGTGGTCCAAGTCCCAATATGAACTTTTAGATATAAAAACATTCGTCTCCTTGATACTGGGGCACATACTTTAGTAGATTAAGTAACTTTTCCCAGTATTGGGTAATGGTCATGCTCCCCTAAGTTAGGTTTTGGAATTATGTCACCTTCTTATCAAAAAAGAGTTGCAATAACCATCTCTTCTTGAAATATTGAAGGAATATTTCCCAAGTAATCTCACCAGGTTGAAGGTTCCTTTCTATCTTTTCATTATCCCACCAAGTAGCTGCTTCTCTTGAAAGCCGATATGTAGCCCATGCCGCTTTAGTTTGGTGGATAGGTTACAAAGTCCAAAGTATTTCTCCATCTCAAGATCCATGCCTCAACTCTTGCTCTGATGGCTTTACCATAAAACTTAGGTGGTGCTACTCTTTTGAGATCCTTTTCTATTTCTTCCTCAATTCGACCTCGAGGGCCTTCTCCAAGACCGCCTTCTCCCTGATTAACTTATGCATTCCTGTTAACCCATTCCTCACATTCCACTCGAACCTCATGTTCTATGTGGTCCATATCAGCCTCTTGTCTATTCAAAAGATCTAGAATTTGTTCTAGCCTCTTGTTTGGTCCATTTTCTAACCCACTACCACCTATCTCTTGTTTGGTGGTCACCATATTGACTCACACCCAACTTGCATCACATGTCATGTCTACTGTAACTTAACACTGGGTTTTACAAGTAAAAAATCTTATTCACATACACTATGTAGACACTTAAAAATGACCTAGGCCTCCAAGCTCTATTTTAACCACTTTCGTCCTAGCATAATTATGACATTTAATTATGTCCTTGGCCCACATTCGACTATTGATTAAATAATTCATAATTATTTAATTAATTCATCTCCTTTTATTCTTCATGATTATTAAATAAATAAATTTTATTTATTTATTAAATATGTCATTAATTGTCTAAGTTTTCCCCTAATTAAATAAATTTCTTAATTTATTTAATTACCTTTCTGCATTTATTTCTTCCTGATTATTAAATAAATCAAATTTCATTTATTTATTTAATATGTCACTAATCCTCACAATTAAATAAATTTATTAATTTATTTAATTATTAATCATATATTCTAAATTTAATAATTATATTTAATTATTTAATTGTCAAAATTAATATTTCTCTCATTTTAAATAAATGAAATTATTTAAAATGTCATCACATTCTTAACTAACAGTTCATTTTGGTAAATAATCTGAAAATCAATTATTTATTATCTCACAAAATCCATATTTTGAATTAATTTAATTCAAAATGGTAATTCCTCCAAAAAATGAAGTAATCGGGCAGATTCTTGATTTTTCAAATCTGATCTTCAGTCCAACTCTTATCTTCTTGATTTTTTGAATCTCACAAACCAGGAAGTCTTTATCTTCTTGATTTTCAAAAATCTTTATTTTCTAATTAATTATCTCATTTATTCTCCACTGTTGATTCGATCTTCTTAGATGGCATCTCGACCACTCGTTTAAGAATTTTTCCCTAACCCTGATTAGGGATTGTCAAATTTAATCTCGTCCTCTGATTTTAGGTCTCTGTCGAAAGTAGATCTCGTTTGTCCATTCAAAATGGCATTTTCTATAAAATGTTATTTTTCTCTCATTTTCAGATTACACACTTACATACTTACACACTTACACACTAGAGATTTTACAAAAATTGCAGCATTTATTGTCATATTTAGGCATAGGCATTTAGATTCAAATCCTTCAAAGCTTGTGTAGGACTTCATCAAAGATTGCTCCCACATTTAGTCTGAGTGCAACACGACAATCAGCAAGTTAGAAGGTGTTATGGAGGTAATCATGGAAGATTCGAGGAACAAGTATAATCGTTCTTTTATTTAATTTCCTTTGTGCTTCGTAGTTCTTTGGGTTTCTTAGTCTTTGTTGATTTTCTAACCTCTAATCTAACCTAAAATTAACCCTTAGATACATTGGTGAACCCAAATCTCTTCTTTTTTTATTATTTTCCAACGGTTTTGTTTGTTCTCTGTCATTTTTGTAGGTATAGGTATGGAGCAACGCATTCGCCTTTTATTGTGACACATTTGATGCATCGCAACACATTCAGACTCTAGAATGATGCAATCGCTCTATTGTGCCACAAACGAAGTCCAGAAAACTGCATCTAAACTCTTGAGCCACATTTGCAACACAAAGTGACGCATTCGCTCTGTCATGACGCATTTTCCTGGTAAGATTTTCTTCTTTTTGGCATTCAGTTTTTTTTTTTTTTTTACTCTTTTTTGTTTACTATTTCATTTTTCTTCTGCATTCTGGTTATTTCCTACATTCTTCCTAGCATAGGTTGTGTTACTAATCAGGATTTGCAACATGTGGCATTGGAGTTCTTCATGGGTCAAAAGCATACATTCAAACTACTGACATGTGGTTTTGCAGCTACGCTTGTCAAAGATTTATCTCTCAAAACCACTTGTTTGCATTTTAATTTAAGAACATTTATGTTGGTACACATAAAATGAACTGTGTTTATACTTTTCCTAAATGTGTTTGCAAGATGGTAGGTGATTATGCTCTCACCTTGTGAAAACTCGGTGATAAAAAAACCAGACCCATTTTTATATGTTATTACCCTCATGACTTAGTAATTGAAGTATCATTTCCCCTTGCGCTTTCGGGAAATCCTAGGTGTAAGAGAAATGGTTACTAACTCTAGAACTTGGGCCTGTTCTGGTGGGAAAAAGTACTCACCCCAGGATGACTCGGACTGGTAGCACCCTGACACCGAGGGACTTCCAGCCAGTATATAAAAGTGGATTCTTGGGGAAATCCCAAGAATCACACGTGTGGTTCCAACGAGATGGATCCAAAAGGGGACTCTCACCACATGGATCATGCCCTATGAATGGAATGCCCATATTAAACACCTCTTGTTTTAGAATCCAACCATTCTTTAGCCCTTGCTTGATATAGTGAAGGGTACAGTATCATGCCTGAAGACACTCACTATTGATCCCCTTGAGTAGAGATAGCAGTTCTTGGGAAGTCACTACCCAAGAATTCAAATTTGGTGTGCTCGAATGACGTTAATGAGCCGTGGAGGGGAGCCAATGCCACCAAAATTCTAAGCTATCCGCTCTCGAGAAGGAAAGGTGTTTATCACCAATCTGGGGTATATCGGTGGGCTATATCAAGTATACAAACCCTTGGCCTATTGGCCTTTTAGGATTGTACTTATCTTATGTGCGCTTGCTTACATTCAAAACATTGTGCTTGTCAAGTGCTCCCTGGATTTCTAAAACATTATTCATTTCTGGACAAAACATTCAACATTAGACAAATCAAATTTTCTCTCAATACATCAAGAAAATAAACTGTGTCACAATTGTTGAAACGCATTCACTTTTCTACAACACATTTCAAAACTACTAAGACGCAATCAAACTAATAAACCACACTTGATCTCTAAAACACCACATATGTCTGCGTCACGACGCATTTGAACCTCGCAGAGCCGCATCTGCCAAACTAAGTCGCATTTGTTAGTCCCAGAGCCGCATTCGCAATACTGTGACGCATTCGAGGCCTCAAAAGACGCATTTTCCTGTCACAAGTAAAACCCCGATACAAAGTCAAATCTGAGTCTAAACTTTTTCAATCTCTTGTCAAACACTGTTTCCAAAGGAATTCTATTAGAAACCAAATTTGAAATTGCTCAAAAATTTTTGACCATTAGTTTGCATTCTTGATCATAGGCTTCATCTTTCATTTTTTTTAGTTGCATACATTAGGAATTACCTTGTCCCTAGGTTTTACTTCTTGCATACTTTGGATTAGGCAAATCTCAGCATAATTTGCAATGTCATTACTTTCGAAGCTAGGTTATATTGGACTTAATCATCACTCCCCTTTTCAGTCATTGTCCCTTTTGTGAGATTTTTTCCAACTCAAAAAGTTAGGAAAACTCACTAGTCATTTTGACCTTGTCATCTTGTCATTTTCAACAAATTCCTTTTGTAACCAAGATCGAAAACAAAGATTGAGCTTAAAAGTTCTTAGGTATCCTTTTCTCAAATTGCATTTTAAATTTAGACATTGCATATTTTATTCCCAAAAATCCAAAAACATTATTCATCTTAGTCATCATTTTGAACCTATACCTTGCATAGTGTCATCCTTGCATTTAGTTGTCATCTTCATTTGAGCAATCTCATTTTATGGTGGAAACTAGACTCCAAAAATAGAAACGACAAATGGCAAACTTTGGACAAGACTCCACTTCCAACATCAACAATCATACGTATGACCCAAATTGGACTTTTGATGATCCATTTGGCAATACAAACAATCAACCTCTCACGACAATACCATCCTCATCAAACAACCCCTTTGAACCATTCTTACGTAAGGATGTATATGGACAAATACTTGAGGAAAACCTAGAGGTAGCAACACAAGACCCAGAGGCCTCTCAATTCATGGAACAAATGGTCCTATATGACCGAGACAGATATTTGGCCATACTCTTAAGTCAAGGAGCCAAATTACCTCAAGGATTCAACATTAACACGTTGAGATCAACATCTCCAGACCCTAATGTCAACAACATGCATAACATGTCAAATAGTGGTCAACCTCCAAACACTACGAGCAATACTTTCTTTGACACTACAACGACAGTGCATGCTACCTCCAACATTCCAAACACCTCCAACTCAATAAACGCTAAATCCATTGGAGGATCACAATCTATCATAGTGCCCACAATATCCACAACACTGTCACAATCGGGTGGAACCACCTTTGGCTCTGCAGTAATGTGGGAAAGTTACTCCAATCCTCTTTTTACCAATACGGTAAATGCCACGGGGGCATCATCAAGTCATACTAATCCCCCTTTGATAGCTACATCAAGTACCATGAGTACACCTTCGACATATCCTCTCATTGGTATCTTACAAAATCCTTTGGGTGGGGGTAAATGACATATATTTATTCAAGGACAACAACAAAATGTGAACATGTCAACACTATCAAATACCATCAAATCCCAAGGACAAAATTTGACCATTCCCCTTGTCCAAACCCAACAATTTGGACAAGGTAGTCAAAACACACAACCCATGGCATCGTTAGCACATCACAATGTTCATGGTCACCATATCCCCCAAATATCAACACAAATGGTTGGAGGAAACATCCCAACATACTCATCCCACATTCATACTCACCAACATACCCTCAATCCAAACTTTCACTACCAACAACATGCCAATCCAAACACATCATACATGTCACAACAATCCATACCGCCACAATACACCAATATCCACGCACAACAAATGGGGACCTATGGCGTACCAATCAGTCCAATGTATGGGACCATAAATGACCTTGTTATAGATGCCTTACAAGTCAAACTAATGGGTCTAGAGAAAACTATCCAAAACATACAAATATCAGGCAAGAAATCAGAAGTGTCATATGATCTAAACGTATACCCATTCAACATGAGCTTATACATGCCACCATTTCCTCCTGGATATGTGTCACCCAATTTTACAAAATACAAAGGCAAGACAAACCCCATGGAACATGTTCATGAATTTGCAACCAATTGTATGGATGTCACCTATGAACAAACATACTTGATGAGACTTTTCTCTGAAATTCTTGCAGGTCCTGCCCTTGAATGGTTTTCCACTCAAAAGGATATCCAAACATGGGATGAGCTTAAACAAAAATTCATAAAGAATTACGCATACAACATTGACATGGACACCTCTATTACTAGCTTATGAAATCTAACGCAAGAGGATGCCGGTGAGACATTCATCCCATTCTTTCAAAAATGGAGAAGTCTAGCTAGTCGATGTCACATTGACATACCCGAAAGGGAAAAGGTGGACATGTTTGTTCAAACACTTCTGGGTCCCCTAAAATATGCATTGCAAGTGTATTGTTGCACAACCTTCACAGACCTAGTCAAAAAAGGGGTCCAGATTGAGAAATCCCTTATCGCAAAGGGAGAGCTAAGATACGGTTCCAAAAATGCAAATGCAAATCCTCCCGCCGACAAGAATAAATACTGGGTCAAAAATAAACATGTTACAAATGACGGTGTTGTTGACGCCAAGGCTACAAACACTATGGGTCTTGTACTGGCCCTAAAAGGGGTTCAACAGAAAGAAAAAAACCAATGACATTGACAACCCCTACCAATGTCCATTCAAACAACTAGAGCGGCCAAAACAATCATGGACAATACCATCAAATAAGGAAATTCCCCAGGGTCGTACATACACTCCCTTGGGTGAACCCATTGAGGAAGTCCTCAAGAAATGTCTTCAGAATGGTGTCATCACACTTCAAGAACCAAAACCATATGACCCAGGACAATTCAAACCAGCATGGTGGGACGATAATGCATTTTGCGAGTATCATTGGGAAAAAGGACATAAAACCTCTACCTGTCGACAACTGAAAAACCTGGTACAAGATCTTATCGAGACTCGTATCATTGAGGTAGGTGGATCAAAATTTGCCTCCAATTCAGACCATACCATCCATAAGAACCCATTGTAGGACCATGGTTCTAATAATGCTTCCACGTCAGGTCCACAGATAAACAATAATCATGCCAATTTCGCCCGAGCCAACTACGACTATTCTGGTGGACCAATTATAAATAATGTCCGAACTGATGACGAATACATCAATACCATTACGGTCAAGAGAGCGCCCCAATGAAATTCTACTACTCGAAGTGGAAAGGTCACCATAGTTGGTCCACCTCCTGCTAGACAACCCAAAATCACCATACCTGGCCCATCTGCTAAACAGTCAAAACCCACCCCGACCACAAAGCAGTGGCAGCCAAAGAGTCAGTTCAACCTTATCGATCAACTTGATAAAACTCCTGTGAAAATTTCTATACTTGAGCTGCTTCGTATCTCTCCCATGCATAAGGATATACTGGATAAAACCTTACAAGAGTCGCCAGTCCCCAAGGACATTGATGTCAATCAGTTTGAGACCATGGTGGGATACCTCACTACGCCTCACCACGTCACCTTTTCCGATCAAGATTACTCGTCACCTAAGACCAACCACAATAATGCATTGCACATTGAAACCTTCATCCATAAGCACAAGGTCAGAAGAGTTTTAGTAGATGGTGGAGCAGGATTGAACATATGCTCCTTAAAACTGATTAAAAGGCTTTAGGATTTTCTGATGCATGTGTAAACGCTACAAAGAGTATAGTGATCAAAGCATATGATGACAAAGAATGCTCTTCATGAGGCGTTATATCTCTTCCTATCAGAGTGGGACCATTCATTGTGGATACAACTTGCCAGGTCCTGGATCTAGAACTACCCTACAAAATCTTGCTCGGTCACCCATGGATTCATGCCTTAAAATCCATTCCATCCACATATCACCAATGCTTAAAATTCCCATTTGACGGCACAGAAATCACCATATATGGCAACCCTGACCCTTTTCAATAATGTACCAACCTAAGGGGTATTTCTAAAACCTGAGTGCCTATCAATCGAGAGGCTTCAGGGCCCTCATCTTCCAAATACATTGATCCATCCACACTCGCATCATCTTCCACATCCACTCCGTCCACGTCTTTTGCCACACCACCATCTTCCACAAACCCTAAGGATGAACCCACTATCAAGATCCAGGACCTCGGCTATAGAGAATTCAAACTGCATATAGCATATAGCATCACAACAATACCCAAGTCTCTGAAGGTCTATGGTCGGCCATGTTTTAGAATGGAACCCAAAGAAATTTTCAAAGTTCCACCAAAAATAGTTTTCATCAAATGGGGAGACATGAGTAACGAGGACCTTGTTGATATCACAAGATGGCTCTATAAGGATATTGTCGCACTACCCCCATTAATAGTTAAGAAATATGGCAAGGGATATGACATAATGAAGGCTAAGGGCTATGATGGTACTAGTGGCCTAGACAGAAATAAAACTGGATGAAGAGAGTCCATAAAACCTTTCAAAATACCAAAGTATCTTGGATTAGGGTTTGGATCGCCCAACAATGATGATCAATGTACCATTGGAATTTTGAGTGAACGAGTACATGCTTCAGAAAGTGTCAAGACCACTAAGGAAACCCTCACTGAAACTGACTCGCAAGAGTGGGAATTTGGCTCAGAACGATCCTTAAGTGACTGTTGCCTCGATGATTTTTTTGTCGAAATAGGGGAACTAACCTCTAAACAAAGATTTTGGCAAACATTTAAAATTGATCAGGCACCAAATAGTCAAAGTCTCATTACCACTCCCCATGACATATAAGACCCACCATCTAAATCCCTTTAGTCTAATCCATCTAAAGTACCAGATGACACTGACAACCATGACTCTAAGTCCTTCACCCCTTATTTTGACAACGAATATGAGACTAGTGAAGGGGAATATTGGATAGAGTTCGATGTGGAGTTGGATGATTATAATCTCATCTATAATATCACTGAATCCATCTGCATGCTTTATGCATCCTCCCCTCAATTCACCAACACTGACGATGGCATTTCCTTAGTTTATCCTCAACTAGTCAATTGGGACCAACAAGGCCTGCCAGTCCTAGAAACATTTCAGAATGATGAGGCAATTACAGAGTTTATGGGATTACGTGAGGGCATACCCAGTGGTGATCACAAGTCAAGATTCACCATTGACTTAGATTGCACATCATACTTTGGCAAGACTGCTCCGTCCTGCAGTCGCAAAATAAAAATAAAAATAAAATAAACAATGAAAATTCTTTAGGTGAAAACCGAAAGGCACCTTTTGATGACAAAAAAGTAAAAACAAAGGACATATCTATGGGTGAAAACCTCTCTAAGGAGCCCAAAGATGGAGGACTGGACTTTCTTCCCATATAACAAGATAAATCAGCTATGCTTATAGAAGACACCATAGAAGACAACATATCAACTGCAGAAGATCCCAAAATGGTCCTCTTTGTTGCATCATTGACTGAAGAAGAGAGACCGTAATTTCACAAGTTCTTTGCAGAATGTAAAATAAACTTTGCATGGTCCTATGCTAATATGCCAGGATTGGACCCAGAATTGGTTTTGCACCATCTGCCACTATTGCCTAATGCCAAACCAGTCAAACAGAAGTTATGCAAAATATAATGCCTGAACTTTTTTACTGCTCCGACCAATGCAAAGGCCTATTTTTCCAAGAGTGGGTACCTTACTTCTGCATTCTTGAATGGCGAGCTCGTGAAGGCAATTGGTCTTTCATCTCCTTCACCTTTGTGTTGTGTTAGGACTAATGCACATGAATGATCAGATGCAAATGAATAAATATAAAAGGGCTTTAGGTAATCTAGGCTGGTCAAGACCGGTGCCTCAGATATTGATTGCTTAATTTGTGAAAATGCAGATTTAGCCTCATTGCTCCATTCAATTTTAGCATCTTTCTTCATCATCTCATTGAGGGGTTTGACAATTTTTGCAAACCCTGTTATGAACTTCCTTATGAAATTAATCCTCCCGAAGAAGGACCTCATCTCCTTTTTACTGCCTGGCATCGTCAATTTCAAAATAGCATCAACTCTGTCAGGATCTATGGATATTCCCTTTTCTGATATCACATGCCCTAGAAGTTTCCCTTCAAAAACTCCAAAGACACACTTCTTGGGATTTAGAGATACTCCATAGCTGATACATCTCTTAAGGACCTTTGCTAAATAAACAACATGATCCTTTCTTTTCTTGGAAAATATTGTCAAGTCATCTACATATATAATAATACACTTACCTATCAAATCCTTAAAAGCCACATACATTGCACGCTGAAAGGTAGCTCCAGCGTTAATGAGGCCAAATGGCATGCGTCTATAGGCAAATGTTCCCCATTTTGTAGTAAAGGCAGTCTTCATCCTGTCCTCATGACTGACAACACACAACTTGATCTCCCCACTATTCTTACATACTGAAACTAGATTGGAAACCCACGTGGAATGCCTTATTGGGAAGATGATTCTTGCTGATAAAAGCTTCTACACTTCCTTCTGTATTAAAGGCCCGATCAAAGCGTTGATCGGGCACTACTTTTGATGAAATGGCTTGGCTTCTGGCTTCAGTGGTATTGTGTGTGTGATCACAAAGGTGTCAAAAGTATTCAAATCTTCATAACTCCAGGAAATTTCTGCAATATCTTCTTTTAACACCTTAATTATTTCATTTCTGATCTCCTCAGGGTAGGTCTTTCCTATAAGGACATTTCTTTTGGGACCCGAATCAGCCAGATTAATGGATTCGTACTTCCCTCCTTCACTTTGTGTTGGAACTATCTCCCAAGCTCGAGGATTAGAATCAAATATCCTTTCTAAGGCTACCATCCCCTTGGGGATGCTGTTACTCTTTAAGTTCATTACTCCTTCCATATCACAACCTTCAGGGTCCCATTCTCCCTAATCTCTATCTGATTCATCTATGATATACCCTTCAAAGATATCTGAACTTGCCAGAAAGGCAAGTATGTGTTGGTCATCATCAAAGACCTAGAAGTTCTGAACATTATCAGGGACTGTTGGGATTGAAACTAGCCCAACTGAAAATCTTTTCAATTTGGAGTTCTGCATAGGCTCCAAAGTACTAGCAATAACTTCCAAAGCATCTGCAATATGATTTTGTTCCCTAGGAATCAAAGTAATTCTAAAAGCATCAAAGTCCTCGATTAGATTCCAAACCCTATTTCTGTAAGCATCCAATCTTTTATTATGGCAGGTATATTGGCTATGAACCTGTTTGATAATAACTTCAGAGTCCCCCATCACCATAAGAGATGTGACCTTCTTCTGATTTGCAAACATTAAGCCCCTAGCAAGTGCTTCATACTCTGCCACATTGTTTGTGCAATCAAACTATAGCCTATAGGAAGCAAAGTAAGTCTTCCCCTTTGGATTGGTTAATTCCACCCCTGCTCCACTTCCTGATTTGGACTTAGAGCCATCAAATTTTAGAATCCAGAATTGATCTGGGGCTGGGATCTCTTTCTTTTTCTAGCCTATAGTCTTTTGCTTGGTAGAAGTATATGGCGGCTCAGACTGGTGCTGATCATCGGTGCTTGAAAGTAACTGGGGGCACAGTTCATCAGAAGATTCTCCTGAATTGAAAATTTGTTGAGGAAGTGATTCCTAAACCTCCCCTTGAGCTAGGTCATGATTTAGTACTTTTGTCACCAATGCCTTGGGCATTGGAATTGTTTCTGGGGTAAGTGTAATTGGCAAAGACTGATATTCCTCAGTCTCAAGTGATAATTCAGAGCATAGAACTTGAGTTTGCTCAAGTTGAGAAGATGATTCCCTCTTAGCAGAGCCGGATCTCGTAAGGATGGTTGCATCCTTTGCTTGAAATGTAAATTCATTAGTAGAGGCTTGAGGTTGACATTCACAAGTTTCTTCTATCCTGGAGACATGTTTTAAAATATCTACACAAGGTTGGAAAGTTAACTCAGAATGATTATGGTAATGCACCCTACACCAGTTAGGGAGTAGGAGACTCCACATATCAACCTCTTCTCCCAGTACCAGCCTATCCTGTTGTAATTTCCTTGTTATGACTTGTTGATTAACAGTAATCACTGGGTCATTTTGCTATGAAAGTGGTGAGTCATCATAATGAAGTACTGAAAAGGTCATGATTTCCTCTTGCTTGTAAACTCCTATCTCAGTTTTGAAATAGGCTACCTCATTAGGGGAATCATATTCAGTGATCATATGTTTGAGCCTGGGCTCACTTTCAATTCTGATCTGGCTTGCTATTCCTTTCCAGGGCAGCCACATGTGTGAGAAATCCAAAGACAAATATCCACCTAGACTTTTCATCAGGTCTCTACTCAAGAGCATACCATAGGTTTTTAGGATATCTGCGACTTGGATATATCCACATAAGTTTGGATCCTTGGGTCAAATCCAATCTGTACATGGATATTTTTAAGCTCTCCTACCACTTTAAATTTTGTTTTATCTAACTGGATAACCTTTTTATTTGTCTGGAGTGGGCTCAGACCTAACTTCCTACAAATGGAAAATGGCATGATATTCGCCGATGCCCCAGAATCCAACAGGCAGTTATGTAAATTATTTCCAAAGATTCTCAAACTTAGCAAGAAAGGTGGAGTACCAGTCTTACCTTTGTAGAGAGCCACATTCATCTCATTAGTAGGAGTCTCCTTTTCTCTTCCTTTTGACCTTTTTTCTTCCCACAAGGCTTTCAACAATATTTCCTTTTGAGCCGGGCACCATTTTAAAATATCAAAGAAAGACATTGAAGTCTTCTGCCTCTGCATTTCTGTAATGAAATCAAATTCTGAATCATTCCTAACCTAATATTTAGGAATTGAAAATGAATTACCTTTGTTTTGAGAATCTGATGGCCCCTTTGGTGGTGGTGGATTATTATCAGCATTCTGATTTGGCGGGACCATGTTATTAGGAGGGGCAGAGGTTGTGAATGGCCCTTGGTTTGGAAGGCTTGGGCATCATACACATCTTCTACTACTTCATTGTCTTCCTAGTTGGGAAATGGAAGCTCTTCCTCAAAGATATCATATGCCATGGCAGTATCTATTGATCCACCAGATTTGTTGGATGCACCCTAGAATGGAGCATCAGCTTGGGCTATCTTAACCATTTTTCCCATCTCTGGGAAATTTACCTTAGAATGGACCGTAGTATCATGTAGTCTACACCAATTAGTCATAAGGTTGAGGTCTGCCACATTAGCAGTGTGCAGCTTCTCATCTCCAGCTTGATAATTGTGGGAAACTCCTTCCGTTATTGGGTCCAGTATTCCATGTCCTATTATTGCTAGGACTTTGATTGTATCCTCTATTCTAATTTTGATAATTTTGATTAGAGGAGTTTTGGTTCTTGAAATTCCTATTGGTGTTCTGGTTGGTATTATAATTCTGACTAGGATTTTGGTTAGGATAACCACCCTGATTAGAATATCCTCCCTGATTTTGAAAACCTTGGTTCTGGTTCTAAGGGGGATTTTGTCTGAGTTGAGCCATGTCGTTAGACATTTCAGATAGTGTCTTTTTGAGAGTCTCCATCTCGTTGGTCAGTTGGAGAGTCTTTTCACTTTCTACATTCTTCACAGCAAAAGATTGATTAACTAAACTTGATCCTCCAACTTGATTTTGGTAATTTTGATTTTGCTGGGAGGAATCCTGGGGACCATTATTAAAAAATGGCAAGGGAGGTGAACCTTGGAATTCAAACATGGGTCTGTATTGGGAATAGGAAATCCCTAGGACAGTATTGAATAGAGGGGGTGGATTAGACATTTAGTATCCTATAAGAGGGATAACTCCTCCTAGACTCCTGCTTTGCAGACTGATCTATTGTTGCAACTGAATGGCGAGATGATATACCTTAGCCAAAGAGTCAGTTTCATTAGCATGATATGTCCTTTTCAAGAACAAGACAATCAAAGGGTCCACAACCCTTAAGTATGCCAGGATAATGATGGTCTCAGCCACCATGTAAGGATCCTACAACCTTCGGTACATTCTTTGGAACCTGGTGTTGAATAGAGGCAGCGGTTCATGGTGTTCTTTTCTTATAGTGGAAAAATGGTGGTAAAGGATAGCAGGGTCTACATAAACCTTGAACTAATTGATAAAGGAATTCTCTAAATTAGTCCAACTTAGAACCAACCTTTGGGGTAAGTTCAGGTACCAATTGTATGCCATGTCTCCCAATGAATAGGGGAATAATCTGCACACAACGTCTTGATGAGCCACCTGAGCATGGTACAAGCATCTTAAAATGCCTGTATGTGCTCCTCGACACTTCTTGACTCCCCATGCATGTACTTAGGACATAACCTCTTTGGGTTCTTTGGGAGATCGTGTATACCTCCAGGGATAGTCCCTAATGGTGAAGGGTTATTAATAAATTAAGCCATAGGTCCTTGCAGTGATACAGGTTGAGCAGGTTGTGGAATGGGTGAAAGTGGTCGGTGAGGTGGTGTAGGTGGGTTTGGTGGAAACCCAGGCAGAGTGAGCAGTGGTGATAAAGGTTGGATCAAGACTCTACGAGCCTGGGGCCTATGCCCAACAAGGGTTTGGAGTTCAACAAGTGGTTCAGGGTTCTGAGAAGATCTAAGAACTTTCTCATACCTATCTGGTGAGAATGACCCAATGTGAGCCAGCTTGTTCTTTAGGCCCTCCTTTTAGCGCCAGATCTGTTGATGGTCAAAACAACACAACAACATTAAACAAAATATTACTATTCTATTTCTCCTGAAAGAGAAAGATAACACATGGAGTTCTAACTACCAAGGTCCTGGTAATTGGTTCTCAATTATGCTGACTTCACTCAGTGGTTGATATAACTGTAATGTTCAAGGGGCCTTTGTTGGTAACAAAGAACAAGAATGCATAACATCAAGTAGTCTATGTTTCGGGGGTTTTAAATAAAAGAAAAAGATGAAACAGAGCTTTAAATCAAAGAAACGTGAGTAAAATTCTTACACGTCCAGACATGCATATTAATAATGAGTGTTTATTCCAACTAACCACATCTATAGCAAGATGCAATCCATAGAATAAACTATGCTACTGCATACATCCATAATGCTAATTCAAATACCATCAATAATCACCAAACTTCAAAAAAATCACCCACTCATCATCCAAAACACAGATCAAATGAATACAATAACAATTTAATTCACAAATAATCCAATGATATGATCTTGAATCTAGTTCCTTCTATTATCTTTCATCAAATAAGGAACAATTAAGCACAGCAAAATCACTGGTGTATGGATTGATCATGTACCATTAACCTTATCAAAATGGATCCAAACTTTGAAAATCATGACATGAAAACGTATGAAAACTGTAAAAATAATCAAGCCTTTTTACTAAACCTTTTAAAGTATCTTTCTAAAACATTGAAATCCTAGATCTAGTTTCTATCTTCTATCATCAGGTGGTTGATCTTTCTTCAATTAGCCGACCTTTACAAAGTAGATTCTAAAAATACATATAGGGTGCCACATGCATGAATTTCTCAATTATCAATCGAGATCCACAATTCATGGAGTTGAAACTGAGCGCAGAAGTAGACTCAAGAACCCCTATTTTCAAGGCTGATCACTCTGTTGTACAAAAAAGGAAATCTGATACCCCAAGAAGGAAGTGAAACCCACGGATCGAACTCAGAGTTGAACTTATGTCAAAATCCACAAAAAGAGAAGAGCAGATGGAGTATGATGCAAAGAGTCAGTCACTTTTGCATTGAATTCTCAAGGATGTACTCATCATAACTAGAGAATATCTATTGAAGAGTACTTAAATTTGGCCCATCCAACCAATCACCTTCAAATTTAATTCTTTCAAATTCTGTAGAAACCAATTTTTGCATCTCCTTTAACTTAATTAGCTCCTTCCTAGCACTTCTTACCTCCTCCTGAATATCCATAAATTGATCCAACAATAAATTATCCCCATCATCTCCCTTTTGCATAATCTCCTCAAACCTATTCCTCCATCTCTCCCTTAGTTTATCCAACGACAGGCCTTCTTTATTGGAGGAATCTAAGTTGATTAAAATGGATACAACCACCTCTAACTCAATCATTTGTTGATTCAAGTCTTTACTCATTTCTCGGACTTCTTCTTGATGTCCATGCATAGCCCTAGACTTGTATCTTATGATGCTCATAGTCTTTTCCACAAAATCTTCATTACCAAGCTCAAGAATTGAATATTCTATCAAGGTGGATTTGGGCACTTTGCTTACATCTTCAAGCCTTTTAACATATTCGTTATATTCATCATCCTACTTGTCCAAATCCTTAGCCTACTGGTCTAGATCTTCTGCTAATTCAAGAGCAGCTTTATGAATCTTAGAACTCTCAACAAGAACATCATCAACCTCCTGGTTGAGCTTATCCAACCACTTATCCATCATCCTTACTTTTCCTTTCATTTGAATCAAATCATTTGCTTCCCTTTTTGTTAACAAAACTAGGGATTTAGGAAGAGCAGCTTGTTGAGAAATGGGACTTGAAACATCTTTCAAGAAACCATGGAGCTGATCCAATTGAGCCTTAAGCTCATCCTTTCTTTGCTTATCTTTAATCATCCAGTATTTTGTTGAAGAGGCCACAATGTCAATCAAACTCATCTGCTGGTTTCTCATAGGCTTTCCCAAATTCATTGCCCCCAACTGATAATCCGTGATTTGCATATCATCATAGTTCTTCTCCATTACAGGTACGACACATTCAATAATGATCTCTCTAGAATCAATGAGCCTAGCAGAGTGAAGAACCCGGGCCTTCTTAGGTTTCTCTTTCCCAATTTCTTTTATCATTTCTTCCCAATTCAACGACTGTGGTTGAACAACTTGTTTTCTCTCTAAGTCTAGTTTTAACCAAGTAGTAGAAATAGGAGTAGTGGTTGCCTAGGCTAAAGAAGAAGCAACAGTAGTGGAAGACAGAGGTTGCAACAATGTAAGCCTTGGTTGAGAATCAACTTCCTGCACATTTTGTTGATCACTTTTCTCCCTTTCCTATGCTAACTTTTCTACTTCCTCTTTATCCTTTTGATCTTGCAGCCTCTTAGCCTCCAGCTCCTTCTTTAAACATTCCTCTTCATCTTTCTTCTTTTCCAACATTTTATCCCGCTACTTCTTCATCTCTTCAACATAGTCCCATGCCTCCTTGGACTTCTTCACATGTTCAACAATCTCAATAGCCTCCTTTTCCCTTTTCAAACATTCTTGCTCTTCCTTTTGCCTATAAGCTTCTTCTTGTTCTTTGAGATTAGATTCAATAGCTTCTTTTTCTCTTCTTTGCTGATCCTTTTCCTCCTCAAGGTCATGGATTTTCTGCTACATTATCAACTTATCCCTTTCTTCTTGAATTTTGAGCTCCTGCTCCTTTTGTTGTTGTTGTTGAGCCAATTCATCAGCCTTGACCTTATCTTCCAACTCCTTTTGCTTGACTGCCAATTCAGATTATGCATTGGCCTCCTCCTCCTGTTGCTTAGTTGATACCTCAGCTTGTGCTTTAGCATCCTCTTCCTATTGCTTAGCGATGCCTCAGCTTCTGCCTTCGCATCAGCTTCTCTTTTCGCCTCTTCAAAGAGTTTCCATTGATCTTCCTCAGTCAATACGTGCTCAGTACCTGCATCATATCAAAAGATGTTAATGCTGGATTCTCTTTATCAGATGCAGTCTTTTCCGAATTTGTTTCTATATTATGTATCTCTATTTGACCCTCCATTTTCTTTAAAACTTCTACTTCACTATGGAGAGCTCCCTTTGGTGATTCTTGGCCCAATTCTTGTGCATCAGAGGGCTGAGTAGGTGCTTCCCCTGCAGCAGATGCAGAAGCACCCACCTCTGTAGTTGTTTCATCTTCCTGTACCTCTAGAAGATCTTGAGGAACTACCTCCTCACCTTGTGCACTAGAAGGCATAAACTCTAAAGGTTCCTTAGGTGCCATCCTTCTCTTTTCCCTTTTATATCCTTGGGTGGTACCTATAGCCTTCCTCTTCTTGGACGATGTAGCCTCAGCCTGATTAGTCCTCAAACTCACCCATTGAATACTCCTGTCCAACATCGGTCTTGCAATCTACTTTATGTCGATTGTCTCCTCAACATTCCAATCTATTGGATCAAGATCCTTAGTACCAATATTGCCTGCATCATACCCGGGATCCAAAATAATCCCATCATCAGACAATTCTTCTGGAATGTCTTCCTTTATCCCAAACTCAACCATAAGTGGGATAGGTATCCTTTCATAATTCTTCTTCCTAAGATCATACTCATCTTGCAATTCCTCCCAAAAATCCTCCAATAGATTAAAATGCTTCTCAAAGACACTAGGAAGCAAAGCCCTCATCTTATGTTTGGGGTCATAGTATTTCCTAACCGTGTACAAGCCCAACTTCAAATTAACTAACTCATCACAAACAGTCTTAGCTACCTGAATGTGTGGACAACAAAAGGCCCCCAGCTTCATTAGAAACTTATGGCACCCAGTCTTGTGCTTGTTGCTAAACTAGAAATTCATAGCCAAGGCTTGATAAATAAACTCCATTAAAATGATCCTATCACCACAACATCTAGGTAGCAAATGGGGGTGACCATCAAAGCCTGCTAACCTGAAATAGGTGAATGTGGGGTACTAGATAAACCAATGTCCCCATTCATTCACAAAAGCCATTACCTCCCTGCTAAGCCTATACCCTGCATCCTTATTAAGCTTGTTAATAATGACATAAAGAAAGGCATCATTAAACCTTCTATAATGTTGCTCTAATTCCTACAAGGTGAGCTGGTTATAATACTCCCACACTTTCTTCTGTCCTTGGGCTTCCCCCAATATACCTATTGTTTGAAGTCCAGGAAAAATCCCCACATAGGCAACTGCATAAACTACATAGGTCATAAAGAAACACTTGGTTTCTCTCACTTTTATCATCTGATTGTGATTGTTGTCTGATACTATCATAGACCAATCAAATTGTTTCCTCCCATCCAAAATACTTTGAATGAAAGGAAACATCCATTCTTTAAATAGCAAAGCATCCCTTTTACCAAACACCCTAGAGAGGAACATGATTATATCTCCAATTTCTTTACTAAAGTCCACCCTCTTAGGCTGGTATGGAAGCTTGGTCAGAGAGTTCTTCTCTACCCTCATCCAAGTCTTATTCATATGAAATCTATTCCTCTCCTTGTTATCACTGTAAAGCTTCAGAGCCTCCCCCTCGTTCAATTGTTTAGGATTCTTGGGATCAGGTATATGAAACAGGAATTTGATCATTTGAGGCGTGAAGTCAATAATGACATTACCCTTTACATCCACACACTTCCTAGTAGCAGGGTTATATGCTCCAACTGCTGCAAGAATCAACTCCGGACATTGGATAGACAGAGGGAAGAGTGCCACATGTGCCAACCCAGATTGAACAATCCTTTCTATCCTTCCTGTGACCTGCTCCTCAGTGAATGTCTCCTCATGCAATTATTCATAGTTAAAAGGACCCAACTTGGTGTCAATAATATCAGTCTAGTTGGAGTCAATTTTGCTAGCTGTGAGGATGACCTCCCTATGCTTACACCTCAAGGTATATGGGAGTTGCTCTACTTTGATCTTCTTCGGCCTAACTCCTTGCCATGAAGTTTTACCTGGATGGCTCCTTTGAGAGGCCTCATCTGATGCTCCCGACATTTCTTAATACCTACAACAATTCCCTATATTAGATGAACAAAGCATCTAAATTAGTCAATCATATAATCATTGCTCCATCCTCCTAAGATAAAATTTACTTGGTCAAACTATGCCTTTATCGGAGGCAGAACCATAGAAGTATTAGGCATAGACAATGTTTCTTACATGTGGCGGGGCCAGGATCAGAACTGGAACAGAACCAAAACATGGTCGAAGGCGGGACAAGAATGGGAACAGAACCAAAACATGGTCAGAGGCGGGACAGGAACGTGAATTGGACTAGAAACAAAAGTTAGCTACCAAGTTCAACTTCCTCTCTAGATCCGCTTCTGGCTAGAGTAAAGATAGTCATCATAATAATGAATGGGAGTGGAATAATTCCAACAAATGAAGAGTATTCAAAACGAGGTGGTCATATGAACCCTAAACCCTAGGTCACATGGGCCCCAAAGGAAACTAGAAATAGCTCAGCTTAACCCTCCAACAATTCCTCCATACAAAAGTCATTAAAATCATGAAAAGGGTTATATTGCAAAACCCTAATTCGCTCGATACATAATTTCCAAAAACTAGGGCACAATGAGAAACCCGTATGAATAACCCAAAATTGATGTGAGAAAACTAGAACAGGGTCCCAAAAAATGAAATTCATTACCTGAGCAAGGATACCCCTTCAAAATCAAAACCCTAGTCCAAACTAGAGCACAAAAAAATGGACCTGTCACGAAAGTGACAGTAGAACAAACAACAAAGCAAAAATGACAAACAGAAAAAAAAAACCCAACGAAACGGAACAGAACGAAAAAGAAAGAAACAAGCAAACAGAACAAAAAGAATAGAAACAAATACCAACCAAGTGAAAAAATTCATAGAATAAACCCTCCTGTGAATACACTAAAATGACACAAGCGAAAGAACAAAATGGGAGAAAGAAAAAACAAAAGAAACCTACCTCAAAACGCTCCTTAGGATTGACCAGAAATTCACCAAGATTCGCTCCGCAATTCGTCCCCACGATCAAATCAATTCTCTCGAGACTTTCCTAGCCGTAATTTTCTTAAACAATTTGTATAATAATAACAATGAGGCAGTTTAAGCATAATTAAACCTTCAATCAATAATTCGTGTGTGCCAACAGGCTGCATTTAATGCCATAAATGGGGTAGATCGGGGACGGAGCCAACGACGCGAATAGACAGTTAAGTCGAGTCCATGGAACATCAAAAGGTAAGGTGGACATGGAGCTGGGTCGAGAACAATATAAAGAAACTACACAAAGTTCCATATTTCATTTCCAACCCTGGATCTGGTCCCAACAAAAAGACCAATTGAAAACAACAAATGAAGACGGGGGCGGAGACAAAACTGAAATGGAACTTCACAAAGTTCGAAGTTTGATTCCAGGTTTGGATCCGGTCCTAACCAAAAAGCAAAGAAAAACACAAGAACAAGGGAAGTGGGACCGGAGCGAACACCGAACCCGGCCCAAACAACAAAGAAATCGAGAAAGAAAAAGAGCGGAAGCGGAGTCGGGATGGGATCAAAAAAATGGAAACTTGAAACTTCCCATGTGAGTTCCAATCCCAGTTCTGATCCCGTGCGAGCAAACAAACAAAACAAAAGGAAACGACCAACAAATAGGAGCACGGACCAACCCAAGTGTTAGTAAAAAACAACCAATAAAACAAAAAAGAAACAAAAGAGAAGGCGGATTCAAAGTCGAAACCATATCTGAACTAGAAACCTTGAAATAGTTCCATGTCTAGATTTGGTTCCGAACCTGCCTCCGACAGAACAAAAGATAGACTTAGGAGCAAAAACAAAGAACTCCTAAGACCCAACCAAACAACCAAAGATGACCAAAAAAAAGAAAAGGGGGACCCATTTTTGTTCCAAACTAAAATAAAATGGGGTGGTTATGCAAGGCATAACAGATATCTAACCTGGTTCCAATAACAAAGCCAAATGGACTGATCCGTGTCTGTACAAATTTTAGAGACCTAAATAAGGCATGCCCAAAAGATGACTTTCCTTTACCGAATATTGATATCATAGTTGACCTCAAAGCAGGATATGAGATGTTGTCCCTCATGGATGGTTTCTTCGGCTATAATTAGATTCACATTGCCCTCGAAGACCAGCACAAAACAACATTTACTTGCCCGTGGGGTACATACTATTGGAATGTCATGCCATTCGGTCTCAAAAATGCAGGCACCACATATCAAAGGGCTATGACCACAATATTTCATGACATGATGCATAAAACAATGGAAGATTATGTAGATGACCTATTGGCTAAATCAGTAACAAGAAAAGATCATTTGAAGGTGTTAGACACAATTTTCAAGAGACCAGAAGAATACAAAGTTTGGCTAAATCCTAAGAAATGTGTCTTCGGTGTAACATCAGGTAAACAATTGGGATACATAGTTTCTCGAAGAGGCATTGAGGTTGATCCAGCAAAAGTCAAAGCCATCATAGACATGCCTCTTCCCAGAGGAATCAATGAACTCAAAACTCTACAAGGTAGGGTACAATCTATTCGATGCTTCATAGCCCAATTGGCTGACAAGTGTCACCCATTCCAATATCTGTTGCGCAAGGGTAGCCCCTTTGTGTGGACAAATAAATGTCAAGAAGCCTTTCAGCAAATCAAAGATTACCTACTATCACCACCAGTCCTCATGCCTCCCATTCACAAAAAACCATTGATCCTATACATCTCTACCACTAATTCAGCACTAGGGGCATTAATAGCACATAACGACCAAGAGGAAAAAGAAAGAGCTATATATTACATCAGTCAGACATTGGTCGAGTATGAACTAAACTATACATAAATTGAATGAGCTTGTCTAGCCATGGTCTTTGTAGCACAGAAGCTAAGACATTATAGTTAAGTCATCAGACACAACTAGTAGCAAAGATCGACCCCCTTTAATATGCGTTAAATCGAGCAACATTAACAAGACGTCTAGAAAAATGGGTCATGATTTTGAGCGAATATGACATTCAATATGTAGAAAGAAAGGAAATAAAATGACAAGTCATAGCGGACCAGCTGGTAGACGCACCTTTACAAAGTGATCACCCATTAGTGGCAGATTTTCCAAATGAGTCGATATTCCACATGGAACCTAAGTCACCTTGGCGACTCTACTTTGACGGATCACAAACAAATCATGGATCGGGGGCAGGAATCTTGTTCATCACCCCTCAAGGAGACTCCATTCCTAAGTCTTTCCGCATTTCCTTCCCATGCACAAACAATGTGGTAGAATATGAGGCAATAGTTACAGGACTTAGAATGGCAATAAAATGGAAAATCAGAGCACTACATGTCTACGGGGATTCTCAGCTCGTCATCAACTAGGTTAATGATGATTGACACAAAAGATGAGAAGTCGATGCCCTACAAATAGATGGTTGACAGTTTCCAAACATACTTTCATATGGTAACTTTTGAACAAGTTCTGAGAGTACAGAACAAGGCAGCAAATGCAATGGCTACAATAGGGTCTCTCCTCGACATTCCAAGCAATCTGCCTCAGCTGGAATTCCTAATAAAATAATTGTTGGTCCCTTCCTATGACATTCAGGAGTCAGAGATGGTCTACAAAATTTTTGGTCTCGACTCTCCCTGGTACCAGGATATTTATGACTACCTTAAGTCTCAAACCATTCCACCTAACCTGTCCAATAACCAGAGGAAGTCCTTTATCTGAAAATCCGCAAGATATGCCATCGTCAGTGACACCCTTTACCGCCATAGCTTTGATGACACCCTCCTTAGATGTCTCGACACCAATGAAGCACATACAACCTTACATGAAGTACATGACGGTATATGCGGGTCTCATTCGAGTGGTCCTACTCTAGCCAAGAAAGTAACGAGACTTGGGTACTATTGGCCGACCATTGAAAAGGATGCAATAGAATATATTAGGACTTGTCGCAAATGCCAGATTCACAGTGATTTGATCCATGCTCCAGCACAGGAACTTCAACCGATCACTTCTCCTTGGCCCTTCGCTCAATGGGGACTCGACCTTGTGGGAAGGATTCATCCTACCTCGTCCAATGGCCATAAATTCATTATCACCACCACTGAGTATTTTAAGAAGTGGATCAAAGCTATCCCTCTGACATACATAACTGGCAAACAAATATCCAAATTCATTCTCAACTACATCATTTGCCGGTATGTCCTTCCGCAATCCATCATCATTGACAATGGACATCCGTTTAAAAACCAAGACGTTCATGAGTTATGTGAGCAATTTCACATCCAACACCATTTTTCATCTCTGTATTACCCACAAGGAAATGGTCAAGCTGGGGCATCAAATAAAACCATTGTTAAAATCTTCAAAAGACTGTCAATGACACTGGTCGTGACTGGCATATACAACTCAACCCTGCTCTGTGGGCTTACTACACTAGCATTCGTACACCTACAAGAGCCACTCCTTTCACCCTGGTCTTTGGAGCTGAGGCCATCTTGCCCATTGAGGTTGAAATTCCTTCGTTACGAGTCTCCTTGAAGGGTTTAAGTGATGAGGAGTATAGACAATCATGCCTGCATGAGCTAGAGATGTTAGAGGAAAGAAGGAAAAATTCCCTAAACCATCTAGAAGCGTATCAGAACTGTTTCTATCGCAGTTACAACAAGAAGGTTATGGTCAATAAGTTTAACATTAGCGACTTAGTCCTCGTGCAAAACCCTAAGAACCAGGCTGATAGAGAAAATTCGAGAAAGTTTGAACCAAACTGGTTGGGTCCTTATGTCATCATATCTTCTTTTAGTTATGGATCCTATCAGCTGGCGACTCTAGAGGGATAACAACTGACAGAGCCTATCAATAGTTTACATCTCTAAAAGTTCTATGCATAGCATCAAGAGATTGAGCTAAAAGCCATAAAATACAAAAAAATTGAAAAATGATAAAAAAAAATTGTTTCCTTGATGAAAACCTGGCAAACAGGCATCTTGGAAACACCAAAAAAATAAGAAAAATGACAAAAATAGTAAAGAAAAATGATTTGTCCAATGGTGAAAACCTGGCAAAAAGGCGCCATGCGTAATCAATCATTGCTCTGCCATCTACTGTTACTTTGTTTTCCATGGCCTAGGATGAAATACATTTTCCGTCACCACCACATCATACCCTTCCTTTTATGGTTGATAAATGGTTGACATCAAGTCCTGACTACAGTCCATCTGGTACCCCAGGCACATCCCTTTCATGTCCTTTAAAACTAGCTAAGTCTTGGACCTAACTAGGGGAAAAATCTTTATCATGTAACTGTAGTGGATGTCATGCATGGTTTCAGAAATTGCCAAAAAGTCTTGAAAAAAGACAAAAACCATCGCAAAAAGTCCTAAAAAAAGACCAAAAACATCACAAAAAGTCCTTAAAAAAAGAAAAAAAAACATCGCAAAAAGCCCTGAAAAATGACCAAAAACATCACAAAAAGTCCTGAAAAAGACCAAAAACATCGCAAAAAGTCATAAAAAAGACCAAAAACATTGCAAAATGTCCTTAAGAAACACCTAAAAAAATCGAAAAACGTCCTGAAGAAAACCACAACAAACGTCAAACTACTTGAAAACACAAAAATAGAGTCATTCCTTGTCAAGTCACTCAATCAAGTCTTTGTCATTTTTCTGAACTACATTGTCTCTGCACATTTGCTACGTAGGCAAGACTCATTTTTGAGTCCCCGAGACATTAGGTCAGTCCTTTTAGGTTTGTCAAAATCAAATCATGATTCAATATTTGGTCATCAAGACAAAGTCATTGGTCGTGTCAAACTACGAGATCTCTGAGTGTATGACGTAGGCAAGGCCATCTGTCAATGAGCCCCCGAGGCCGCACTAGGTCAGTCCATTAGGGTTCAGAGCATTACACTGGCACACACGTCAAAATGTCTTCAAGTCAAAGTGACTCATTCCCAAATGGATAAAACTTCTAAAAAAAATTATGGAAATCATTTATGTCAATATGAAAATCTCAACAGTACGTCAATCATATCATCACGACAAACATCAGCATATGGTCAACACAAGTCAAACTCAGCCCAAACTTCATTCAAAACTTGGTCAAAGGAAGTTTCATTATCATAACTGGTCAAATTGTCAACTCTTGGTTACCTTACAGATGTGTCCTTCTGCAAAATAGCCTCTGTCATTCATGCCTTAGGATGTGTCCTTCCTAGGCATCATCACTGTCATTCAACATTTTGAGGGATCCTCTTGACATCTAAGGATCACTCCTCTTGACATCAATATTCTTCAGATGTGTCATTCTGAAGAACAAACTTTGTCATTCATTCCTTAGGATGTGTCCTTCCTAGGCATATTCATCATTTATGAGGGACCCTTTTGACATTTAGGGATCAATCCTCTCGGTATCAACATTATTCAGGATGTGTCCTTCCTGAATTTGATAATTTTCGACATTTGTCATCTTGGCATCATCAAAACTTTGACACTCTGGCATCTCATCATCATCAAACTTGACATCTTGACATCAAAACAATGGATATCCAGATGCACTTGACAAACACTTGGTACTTTTATTTTGGCTTTTTATCATGTTATTAGTTTTTCAGCGAGATCCCAGTAATAGGATTTAGAGAAGCAGCGACGTATCATAACGATTGACACACATGATTACTAGTTTCTCAGCGAGGTCCTAATTCTAGGATTTAGAAAAACAACGACATATCATGATAAGGGCTCTATTTTGTATTTTGGCAATCATGATGCTAGTTTCTCAAGGATGTCCTGAAAAAAATATTTAGAGAAGCAACGACATTTCATGAATTGTCCTTCTTGTCTTTTTTTTCTTATGGTTGATTATGACAAAAAGACTGGGGCAATCACGCTATTAGTTTGAGTCATGATCATCCTTGTCTATGACTACATGTCTTATGTGATGGTCCGACCTTGCACACCTTGATCTATGTCATATCATGGTGTTTGTTGGCCATTACAACAGTTTTCCCAATGATGATTAAGAGCAATAAATATTAAAGTCCTATGGTAAAGTTTTGAAGGATTTGGTCTAGGAACTCACATGCATCTCCTTCCGTCTGGTCATCTTCTCTTGTCCATCTCATGATGATATCCTGTGACATACAAAAACATAAAGGCATACATGATCATATAAACATTGCATTAGGTCCATACATACATTATCCATAGCATTAAATCATAGACATTTCACTACATATTGCATTCATATTATCATAAACATGACATCCATTCAAATAGATAAATTATGCATATGATTATCGCCATCATCACAAAATCAACATAACATATAAATAAGCATGGCATCATCATCACATCATATCATAAGAAACCATCATAGAACATACATAATACCATCATCCATCATAAATCAAAATCATACATAAGGCATCACATCACATATATCATAATGCATGAACCAAAGAACATCACATAACACACATGTAGGCCACATCAAAACTGCATCATCATATAATATCATCTCATAAATATACAATGTCATAGGATAGAGTCAACAAATATCCCAAAAATGGAGCTCGCGGGCTCAATGGTCTATACATAATGTGTCATAACATAAAAACAAGTATAGTAAGCATGCCCCTAGGGGAGGCTCTCATCATCCCCTCGTGGCGAAGAGTGTGGTGGTTGAGGATCTTTGACTTGCACTGAGATAATGGGTGGACATGTAGCAGCCTCTATTTTTGCAACCAAGGATGGAATCATCTCCATGGTAATGGACACCTGTGACGTCACTGCAGCTTGAATCTGTGATGCTGACGGATCTGCCACTGGTGGCTGCCTCTGTACTGATCTCTGCCCTGAACTGGTCGACCCATGACTATGGCTTGAATGGTGACTCGAGGCATGCCTATGTGAATGGTGGGACCTATGCCCTAATGTGTGCCCTAAGGAGGTGGATCCTCCTACACTGGTGTGACTCCTGCTACCACTGGCACTCCCTGATCGGTGACCATTGCCTATCCTAGTTTGTGACAGCGACAATGTACGATCTCATCAGTCAGGAGGCACTGCCTACTCATATAGTGTTTTGTACTGTCCCAACCTCATGCTCACCCTGGCTAGATCACGAGCCATATCCCTAGAAGGCCTTGTACATAGTGTTGCATACTTGACACACCACTAAGTTGAGTCCTGCTAATGGATCACTGCCTGATCCCACTCTACCTGAGCTACCTCTAGCTCTACCCAGTAGTGCCCTGACCTCTGCCACACTCTCTTCTAGCCTCCTCTATAGATCCACCACCCTCTAGTCTGTCATGGAATCCTGGGGTAATGTCAACGAGGACGATATCCCCTCCTCACCCTCCACCATCCTCCATCTGAGAAGTCGCTTAGCCTCGTCCATGGTGTCATCATCCTCATCATCATCCTCTACCACATCCTCCTCATGTCTGGCCTCCTCCTCCTGCCTCTCCTCCCCTACCACATCCTCCTCCTGTCTCTCCTCCTCCGACACATCCTCCTCCTGTCTCTCCTCCTCTCCCTCTTGTCACGGCTTCTCCTCCTCCTCTCTCTCTCCCTCCTCTACCACCTCTGGGATAGAATCTAGGGCTACTCTCGCCACACATGGACACACTCTCCTGCTCTGTCTTTGACCATCTCTCCATCTCTGGCCGTCCCCTCCATCATCCCCATCATCCCCATCATCCCCACCTTGGCATTCATCCCTACCTCCATCTCGCCCTTCATCCTGGCCTCCATCTCTCCCCCTGCCTCTGTCCCTACCTCCATCCCTTGCCCAACCTCTGCCCCTATCACCGTCCCTACCTCCTCACCTGCTCTTAGAACATGAGGTATAACTGACCGTCTGTCCACAAGTGTTGGCCCATCAGGATTTGTCAATGGCACTAGTCTATGTGCCTGCCACCATAGATCATAATTTGTTGTGGTTTCGGGATCTACAATCCCACCTCTCCATCCCCACAGCTGGGCTCCTAGCCCATCAATCTGCTGCTCTGCAAAGGCTATGGGAATCGTTGGCCCCCAAGCTACCTCTCTGGAAGATCCAGCATACTCGGTTGTCCCCGCAGGTACACCCCACTGCTCTCCGAACTATCGTAGGACACGCTATGGAAGGTACATCTCTATGATAAGTTGGCTCTGCACTGTCCTACAAATTAGGTAGCGGTACTGTTGGCAAAGACTGAGATGATCCACCTCATCATCCCACTAATGGCAGTCTCTGTAGGGCCTCCAAATAAACGACACCATAGTATCAATCCGATGTTGCCACCAACCTGTCTCGCCCATCCGTGTCTACTATAGAGCACCGACATAGTAATAGGCATAGGGCATCCCCTTGGCCAGTTGTGGTCTTTGAATCAGTAGATGAAATATAGCTATGTGCTCCCAGGCCCAAATCATCATTAGTGTGGTCCCACATGAAATACTCTTTACCCTCCGATAAACAACCTCATGCAGCTGGTGGTAGAATGTGCCCAATAAACATGGGCCCCAAGCATAAATTGTCCTGTCCCACCTCATCCCAATGAGGACGTCTCCCCATCCAATAGGGAACCCATGTCCGCAATGGTCAGGAATCAATATCCCACCAATAATTATCGCCAAGAATGCATCAAAATGAGCATAGTGCTCCGCCATAAACTCCCAACGGATCTCGTATCCCTGAATGCCAATTCCTGCACCCTCTTCTCGATAGTACACCCTGAAGGTCTGCTCACCATGGCGAGGGTCGTAGATGATCCGCTCTCCTTAGATCGGCACGCATAGAATGCAGTACACATCCTCCAGTGTGATGGTCGCCTCTCCCATCGGCAAGTGGAAAGAACATGTCTTTGAATGCCAACGCTCACATAGTACAGTCAGTAGTCCCCTATTTTCCCGAATAGCGGGCATATAGGTGACATAAAACAAACCCAATGATATTAATCGTCGCCGCTCTCGCGGGCTCAGCTGATTAGCAAACCAGAAAGTCATCGG
This sequence comes from Sequoia sempervirens, assembly GCA_007258455.2. Taxonomy (NCBI): domain Eukaryota; kingdom Viridiplantae; phylum Streptophyta; class Pinopsida; order Cupressales; family Cupressaceae; genus Sequoia; species Sequoia sempervirens. The sequence continues at coordinate 33,152,585 of VDFB02000010.1, read as the reverse complement.
TCTGCTCTCTCGTGTGTATATCGGCACAAGCTGTCTCTGCACAAAGCCAAACAACGAGTCAGTACCTTCTAGACAATTGTTAGTATCATCAAGAAACCATTTCAAATTCAACGTCAAATGTGTCACGGTGACTACAATTGCATCGCAAAACAACGAATGTGTTGTTTCGTACTTCAAAGGCGTTGTGACTTGTCAATTCCATCGTTCGGTAGCTCAAATACGTTGCATTAGAGTACTTGCATCACGGTATATGACACTTGTGTTGTTTCATTCAAATGTGTTGCTTGAACATGTGATTGCGTCGCAAAAATACGATTGCGGCATTCTACCTTTCGAATGCGGCTCAAAAAGGAGAATGCATCGCAGTTTTTGTCAAATGCGTTGCAAACCCTCGGCCACCCTAACCTACCCTTGCACTTGCTTCGCAACGCATCAAATGCGTCAAACACGAAGTCAAATGCGGCTTACGTGCATGCATATGCGTCATGACACATTTGTTGTTCGCCTTGGAACCCTACTTTTGGCACGCAAAACAAAAAAATTACAAAGGGGGTTAGGGGTACATACCGCTGGCTCTGAGCCCTCTGGCCGCCTGTAGGTGCGCACGATCTCGCCCTAATGCTCTGTCACTGGAATCACCATCTTCGCTACACTCCTTTTCGCTCTGAGCTCTCAAAATTTGCAAATTGAATAGTGAAAATGAATTGACTTTTACCCCTTTGTCAACCTATTTATAAAGTCAAAATGGCATTTATCAACTAGGTCATTTGACCAACTTTGACCACACTGATGGCTGTCTTAAACATGTCAGAATCTGAAACCATCCGCGCCATCATTTTTCTGGTCATCAAATTGACTTATCGGGACCCTTGCCAAAAAAATTCTACCACCAGCCCAAAATTTGAAAATTTCCCGAGGGGGCATTGATACTCTACAACTTCACTGGGGCATGGATTTGACTTATTTTCTTTGTCACAATGCAACATGCTACATTATGACAAAGAGGGGAAAAATGTAGACACTTAAAAATGACCTAGGCCTGGAAACTCTATTTTAACCACTTTCGTTTTAGCATAATTATGACATTTAATTATGTCCTTGGCCCACATTCGACTATTAATTAAATAATTCATAATTATTTAATTAATTAATGTCCTTTTATTCTTCATGATTATTAAATAAATAAATTTTATTTTTTTATTAAATACGTCATTAATTGTCTAAGTCTTCCCCTAATTAAATAAATTTCTTAATTTATTTAATTACCTTTCTACATTTATTTCTTCCTGATTATTAAATAAATCAAATTTCATTTATTTATTTAATATGTCACTAATCGTCACAATTAAATAAATTTATTAATTTACATAATTATTAATCATGTTTTCTAAATTTAATAATTATATTTAATTATTTAAATGTCAAATTTAATATTTCTCTCATTTTAAATAAATGAAATTATTTAAAATGTCATCACATTCTTAACTGACAGTTCATTATGGTAAATAATCTGAAAATCGATTATTTATTATCTCACAAAATTCATATTTTGAATTAATTTAATTCAAAATGGTAATATTCCTCCAAAAAATCAAGTAATCGAGTAGATTCTTGATTTTTCAAATCTGATCTTCAGTCCAGCTCTTATCTTCTTGATTTTTTGAATCTCACAAATCAGGCAGTCTTTATCTTCTTGATTTTCGAAAATCTTTATTTTCTAATTAATTATCTCATTTATTCTCCACCGCCGATTCAATCTTCTTAGATGGCATCTCGACCACTCGTTTAAGGATTTTTCCCTAACCCTGATTAGGGATTGTCAAATTTAATCTCATCCTCTGATTTTAGGTCTCTGTCGAAAGTCAATCTCGTTCATCCATTCAAAATGGAATTTTCTATAAAATGTTATTTTGCTCTCATTTTTCAGTTTACACACTTACACACTTAGAGATTTTACAGAAATTGCAGCATTTATTGTCATATTTAGGCATAGGCATTTTTAATCATATTGTCATAGGCATAGGCATTTAGATTCAAATCCTTCAAAGCTTGTGTAGGACTTCGTCAAAGATTGCTCGCACATTATGTCTGAGGGCAACACGACAATTAGCAAGTTAAAAGGTGCTATGGAGGTAATCATGGAAGATTCGAGGAATAGGTATAATCATTATTTTATTTAATTTCCTTTGTGCTTCGTAGTTCTTTGGGTTTCTTAGTCTTTGTTGATTTGCTAACCTCTAATCTAACCTAAAATTAACCCTTAGATACATTAGTGAACCCGACTCTCTTCTTTTTTATTATTTCCATACGGTTTTGTTTGTTCTTTGTCATTTTTGCAGGTACAGGTACGGAGCGACGCATTCACCTTTTATTGTGACACATCTGATGCGTCATGACACATTTAGACTCTAGAACGACGCAATCACTCTGCTGTGTAGCAAACGAAGTCCGAAAAGCCACATCTGAACTCCCGAGCCACATTTGCAACACAGAGCGACGCATTCACTCTGTTGTGATGCATTTGCTTGGTAAGATTTTCTTCTTTTTGACACTTGGTTTTTAATTTTTTTCTGCTCTTTTTTGTTTACTATCTAGTTTTTCTTCTGCATTCTAGTTATTTCCTACATTCTGCCTACTATAGGTTTTTTGTTACTAATCGGGATTTGCAACATGTGGCGTTGGAGTTCTTCATGGGTCAAATGCATACATTCAAACTACTGACATGTGGTTTTGCAGCTACGCTTGTCAAAGATTTATCTCTCAAAACCACTTGTTTGCATTTTAATTTAGGAACATTTATGTTGGTGCACATAAAATGAACTTGTGTTTATACTTTGCCTAAATGTGTTTGCAAGATGGTAGGTGATTATGCTCTCACCTTGTGAAAACTCAGTGATAAAAAAACCAGACCCATTTTTACATGTTATTACCCTCACGACTTAGTAATCAAAGTATCTTCTCTCCTTGCACTTTCTGGCGATCCTGGGTGTAAGAGAAACGGTTACTAACTCTAGAACTTGGGCCTGTTCTAGTGGGAAAAAGTACTCACCCGAGGATGACTCAAACCGGTAGCACCTTGACACCGAGGGACTTCCAATTGGTATATAAAAGTGGATTCTTGGGGAAAGCCCAAGAATCACACGTGTGGTTCCGATGAGATGGATCTGAAAGGGGACTCTCACTGCATGGATCATGCCCTATGAATGGAATTCATGTATTAAACACCTCTTATTTTAGAATCCAACCATTCTTTGGTCGTTGCTTGATATAGTACAGGGTATAGTATCATGCCCGAAAACACTCACTATTGATCCCCTTGAGTAGAGATAGCAATTAAAGATTGATGCCAACATAATAAAATGGAAAAATGTAACCGTTCCTTCATCGTCTAAGGACAACAAGGAAACATGCTTAAATAGTAGTGACATATATTTATGTAACATCATTCTATGAATGATGTTAGCAACCTTTGCACCCATTTCAGGTGACATACTTGTTCATCCTAGCTGAAAGGAGGAACAATAAATAGTGAAAAAAATTACAATAGAAAAAAAGTCATTTCCCTTAAGGAAAATGATAATGATTTTTAAATCATTTTATACATTATGATGATTGAAACTATCAAAAATCATCTGATTAACCATGTAATGATTAATAAAAGTTTCACTTAAGAAATAAATAAAAGAGGTGAAACAAATAAATCATACAGTACTTAACCTGGTTCAGCTAACAAGTTGATAGAAAGAATATGAAGAGATA
>VDFB02000010.1:33001173-33148726 GCA_007258455.2 Sequoia sempervirens | reverse complement strand
CTACAACTTTCCAAAGGGTGGTCATTAGTATATTTTTATACATCTCCCATGATTGCATGGAGATTTATATGGATGTTTTTACTACCTATGGTGTTGATTTTGTAGAAGCTCTAGAGAATCTAAGGAAGGTCTTATAGAGATGTGAAGATCATAACTTGTCATTGATCAATGAAGTGTTTCGTGATGATGTAGGAAGGAGTAGTCCTTGGGCACTACATCTCTAAAAAGGGAATTCAAGTAGACCCAACCAAGATTGAAGTGATTACTAATCTACCTATTCTTGCAAAGAAAAAAGATGTCAAAAGTTTCTTGGGTCATGCAAGGTACTATAGACGTTTCATCAAATATTTCAACAAAATGGCAGCACCACTATACAATCTCCTCACTAAAGAAGCTGAATTCTAGTGGACAGAGGACTATGACAAGGCATTCTCTAATCTAAAAGCAGCTTTAACCCATGCTCCTATACTCAAAGGTCCTAATTGGGAGCTTCCTTTCCACATTCATACAGATGCATCAGAATATGTTGGAGGAGCTGTATTGGGACAAAAAGAAGGAACCATAGAGAATGCAATCTAGTTTGTCAACAAAAACCTACAAGGGGCTAAATTCAATTACATAGTGACAAAAAAAGAAATGTTGGCAATCATCTATGCCCTTAACAAATTTAGAAACTACATAACAGGGTATTAGATTTTTATTCATACACACCATGCAACAATAAGATACCTCATGAATAAGCCCCTCATTTCAGGCAAGCTAGCCAAATGGTTGTTGTTGATGCAAGAGTTTGACATCACCATTGTTGATAAACCAAGAAAAGAAAATGTTGTAGCATACTTTCTTTTTAGATTGACTACATCAGAAGATAATCAAGTCATTGATGACTCTTTCCCTGATGAACATTTATTTTCCATTAGTGTGCATACACCTTCGTATGATGAAATAGCCAACTACTTAGTTATAAGGAAAGTTCATCCTCATTTCTCTCCAAAAGAGAGAAGTGTACTCATTGAGAAAAAAATTCCTTTCTCATGGATTGCAGGTTGTTTATTCTACACTGGACCAGACCATGTTATGAGGAGATGTGTAAGGGAAGATGAGACATATGATATGTTGCATGCATGTCACAATGAACCCTGTGGAGGGCATTTTGTAGTCAAGAGGATAGTAATGAAAATCCTTATACAAAATATTACTGGCCCACACTTCATAAGGATGTAGGTAGGTATACAAGGAAGTGTGATAGATGACAGAGGATAGGCTGGCCAACCAAATCTGATGAGATGCCCCTTTACCCCCAGGTAGTAATCACTCCATTTGATAAATGGGGACTGGATTTTGTAGGGCCCATTAATCCTCCATCAAATGGTAAATCCTACATCTTGGTTTGTGCTAGTTATGTGACCAAGTGGGTTGAGGTTAAAGCAGTGAAGCATGCAAGAGATAATAAGGTTGTAGAATTTCTTTATGAGGAAATTTTCACTAGTTATGGGGTTCCAAGGGAGATAGTAACTGATCAAGGGGCTCAATTTACATAAACCCTTGTCACAACACTAGTTAATGAATATAATGTGAGCATAGGAAGTCTACCCCTTATCACCCTCAAGCCAATGGCCAATCTAAGGTGACCAATAGGGAAATTGAGGAAATTCTGACAAAAATAGTGGCTATTCATAGGAGAGACTGGGAAAATAGGCTGCCAAAAGTTATTTGGGCCTATAGGACCAGCTAGAAAATAACCATAGGCTTTACTCCTTTTGAATTATTGTATGGGAAGACAACTATGATTCCCATTGTTTTTGAGCATAAGACTCTTAGGATTGCACTAGACTTAGGGATGAATATCTCTAAGGCACAAAAGGACATAATCATGCAGCTAAATAATTTGGATGAGATGAGAGAGATGGCCCTGCATTATACTGAGGTAGTGTAAAATCAAAGGGTCAAATGGCATGATAAGTACATAAAGGACATGAAGTTTCAACTTGGTGACTAGGCACTCCTTTATGACTCTAGGTATCAAGACAATGCAGGTAAATTGTAGACTAGATGGTTGGGACCGTACAAAGTTGCAGAAGTCTTTCCCAATGAAGTTGTACAACTCACCACCATTGACCCTATCAGATTCAAACTTCTGGTCAACGGTCACCATCTAAGGTTGTATCACAAGCCAACATCCAAGGAAGAATTCATGCAACAATTTAATCAACACCCAACCCCTGAACTTCCTACAGCTGAAGGAAGCGGACCTAGTGTCCCTCCTTCTGACTGATCCAAGTACATATGCAACCACATCATAATAAAGACTTCCACTTTTGTGGGAGTCCACTTCTTCATTAATCCACCCATCCGCCCATCCATCTCCATCTTCTCTATCTTCCATAACTCCACCATTGCTCCACTCTGCCATCATTCTATTTCATCACCACTACATTAATTTCTCAACCGTACTTCTTAAAGGTAATTGATACTTACTCCACATTCTTTGCAAAGATACTCAAATATTTCAGGTACATGCCAAACAATTTGTTATATCTTTATTATCTTTTGTGCATTTCTTTAATTACTGTAATTAAATGTAGATATTTCACATAGCATGAAATTGTACTCCACCTTGTCCAATCATAATTATCAACCAACTTGTGCGGACACATGCTATAAATTAGGTTGGGGGGAGTGTCAACTCATAAGTCCACATGTCATCCGTATCAACAAATTTAAATTGAGCCAATTTGAATGATAAATTGAAATGATGGCTTGCATGTCATTGAACCGCCGCCATTTCTCTTGATAATACCCCTCATTAGTGAATCTTTACTACCTATTCATAATTTCAAATGTCACCCAAAAAAAAAATTGGTAAGCTACATAACATTAGCGTTAGCATGAAAAAAGGAAGAATTACAAGAAGAAGAAGTTGGGGTTTTCAGAAAGAGATTGTAGTAAAAGGAAATCTAGTAGAGTGCTTGTTTGATTGCGAGTAGCTGAACAATGGGAGGTCAGCTAATTTAGAATGAACCCACAGTTCATAACGTGGTAATGCAGGATGCACCTTCTTTGGAAGAGTTTAGAAATTATGGATGGTTGGACTATTTCTTGAAACTCGACAGCTACAATGAAGACATTGTGCAAGAATTTGCACATACATTCTTTGAGGGGAAGGCAATGGTAAAAGGGTTGGAGGTGATCGTTACTGAGGAAATAATTACAGAGATAACAGGTTTACCTGCTAATGGTGAGCCATACCCTACTACCAAAGATGCAAGGTCAGTGAGAGCTGAATTTACTAAACCCATTGACCCTCCATTGTTTGTGGATAAACAAGGTATGAAGAGAACTTCTCTCCCAGATCCATGGAGACAAGTAGTTGTCCACATTGTCAAGTATATCACTTGTGAGGGCCATCAGTCATGCCTCCATTCCGTACACTTCAAGCTCCTAAACCATATGAGGCATGGAAGAAGAATGAACGTGCCCAATGTGCTATATCATCTCTTTTCCATCGTGGCAGCCGAAACATAGAAAGGTAGGGATAATTTTGTCTCTCACCATTGTTTAATCAAATTACTAGTGGAAAAATCTCTACATGAAGTATTTGATATGACATGGGAGGAGTTTTTAAGAATTGATCAATTTAGACTAGAAAATGTACGTCCTAGAGGTCAGTCTCAACCTCGTAGGGTTAGTAGGGAAGTGAGGGTTGTTGAAATTACTCCTAGAGCATCAACCTCTAGTGCAAACCCTAGTTCAAACCCTCCTACAGTTGAGTAGGCTATTGAAATTGGGTCTTCTGAGTCAGAATATTCAGGTAAGGAAAGTTCATCCTCATATTCTAATGATAATGTCCCTTCCAAAACCCCAATTCAAACTAGGGTTTCCCTTAGGAGAGAGGAAGAACAAATGAAAGAAGCAGAAATGAGAAAGGGAAAGGCCAAGAAGAAAGTGGTAGAAAAACCAACACCAAGCCCTAGGAAACAAAAGGTTGATAACACTATTCCTCCTGCAGCCGAAGGGAAAGACAAAAACCTTCCTAAGAGATCAAAACTAGCTAGGCCAACCACCGGTGTACCTCCAAAGAGAAGCCCTAGGCTTAGAAAAGCATCTAGGGAGGAGACAGAAGCCCCAATGGGGTAGGTGAATGTTGAGGAAAAAGATATTTTTGAGGATCGGGAAAATATCAGATTGGAAAAGCTTGCTTCCATTGCAGAACAGGTTGAGAACCAGGAACAAGATGAAATTCAGGAACCCCTACAACAAGAATAAGATGAGAATCTAGAGTTCCTGTAGCCATAGCAGGATGAACAACCTGAATCACTGCAATTGGTGAACATTATTTGAACAAGAAGAATTGATGCAAAATAAAATTTTGGTAGGAACACATAAACCTCTTGATTTTTCATGGAATGACATAGCTATGAAACTATGGAGTGAGATGCAGAGAAAAGAGGACGAATGGAAAAAGGAAAAGTGCAAGATGCAAAATGAGATTAAAAAGAAAAATGCAAAGATTGAAGAGAAGAATGCAAAAATTGTTGCCTTGAAGGAAAGAGTAGACAATGTGGTAGATTTAATACCCAAAATACTAGCATGTAAAACTCCACCTAGAGTGTATGCCCTACACTTGAAGGAGCGAAATATTTCCTTTAAACTATCAAGGATCATTTTAGGTTTGAGTCCTACTTTTGATACTCCACATGAATTTTTCCAGGCTTATCAGCTTGCTCCTCTTGATGTTAAATTTTTTTTATGTGAATTATACCTACTCAATTATGTTTTGTCTAATGATCATGATTGGAATCCCTTGTTGTATATTGAATAACTCCATTTAAGGTCATTTATGTCCTGGATTCAAAATGAAATTAGTTGGGGACAATAGTATAGAACTTACAGGGAAAGGGAATTTCACACTCCCTTGCCTCTCAAGGCTGAATCTAGTGACCTTGGAGATATTTTCATGACATGGCACAAAATTATTTACCGCCCCAACTACAAGGATAGGATTATGCCTGTTAGAGAAGAGACTTACAAGGAATATGAGAAGGCAACTGAAACCACAGGAAAATCAGTAATGGGATACTTAGCACAAAGGTGGAACATTTTACCAGAAGAATTGAAACAAGCTGGACCCCACTCTTTACAGAACTATGTTCCAACATGCAAAAGGGTTGATATGTACATACAAGTTGGTAGAAGGAAGCATCATTTTTGGATTTCATTAACATTTCAGCCACCTACACTATTGATGCATGTGGCAGATTACAAGTTTTGCTATTATGACATAGCTATAGAAAGGGAAAGATGGAACAAATTGGAGAACAAACAAGGATTTTACTGGGATCCTAATTTAGGCACTACAGAGACTGATGTGGGGCAACTGGCAGTTGTTGACTTTAGGGCATTAACTAGGAAAAATAATAGTGCTCCTTCTGCTAGAGGACCAACAAAACATTAGGTTAGGGGGAATGATGAGCTCAAATGGCTCAATTTTGATAGGGATCATTACATATTTGTTGTTGCTATCATATAATTTGACACTTGGTTGTTGATATTTTCCTTAAAACCATAGACCTTAGCATAATTTTATCTTTGTGACTTTAATGACATTATCATGCTATGAGAATTATCTATGTTGAATTTACAAGTGGTTGAATGAATGTTACTAAGGTAATTATAGATATACATTTGTTTGTGCATGATAATTCTATTGTGCAAGTTTCCACTAAAATGTTGATGTCAACAAAGCCTGCTTCGTGGGAGAAATTCTTGCCAATTGGTCGGTTACTAAGAAGTCAAGAAGTTGATCATTAAGAAGTCAAATAGGAAAAATCTCATGGAGAGAAATTCCTAATTCAAATAAAAAGAATGTAACCACCTTTTTAATGGTCATATTTGTTGTTGAGAAAATATAGGGAGTGTGTTGTGCTAGATTCCCATTGAAGCAAGTCTGCTTTGACCAATTTAGTGCATGCACAACTTCCTCCATCTTTTTCTATGATTCCAATAAGTGGCATCCTCCTATTTTTATGGAGTCGACTGCCTAGGTAGTTAGGGTTAGTCAATAGTTTCTCTCTATAAATAATGGTCATATGCTTCTTTTGAGAAGGTTGGATATTTTGAGTTTGTACTTGCTTTTTCCAGTTTTACAGTTCTATTGTTGAGATATTGTACCTATGCTTTCAAGAAATAACATGACATTTTGAGTTGTTGCATTTGAGTTAGTGTAAGGAAGACTCACCCAAGGGGGGCCCACTTGGTAAGAATTTCATCTATTAGTTTAAAATTTATTTTCTATTCAGTAGTTAGTTTCAATTTCAACAACTATTTGTTCCTACAACCATTGAAATTCCATTTTGTGACTATTCTTGCAGCTAAGGAAAAGAGAGTAGTTTAATGTCTGTTTGTTGATGTTTTCATTTCTATCCTTCATTTCCAGTCCGGTTGTTAATTCTTAGTGTAGATGTCAATTTATGTTCATTATTTAAGTTGATTTACTTCCAACACTTTATTTCTAGCATTGTTTCTTTCCTAGTTTATGGATGATTGCAATGAAGTCTTGGTGCACATACAATGCTGACCCATTTCAAGTTTACTTCCTTGGGTTAAAAAGTGAAATGAACCTTCATGATGAGTGAGATAGATACTTAGTGCAGATGTTCAATCTCTAAGTCATAGCCCTAAAGGCTTAGTTAGTAAACCATTAAAGGAGGCCAACAATAGGTATGAAATTAAGGATTGGAATATTCTACCATGTTATGTTTAAATTTTTTTGCCCTTTTTGTCACTTTAGTTTCTATGAAAAGTTAAATATTATTTATAAGGAAAGAAAATAGTATGTATATAAGAGCTGGGTACAATTAGATATTGTATTATTAAACAAGAGATGCAGAGCAGCAAAGTTCCTACTAGAAATTTTTAGAATAGTTTTTTTTGTATTTGTTATGTTTGTTGTGTTTTAGGAACAATTGGTCAGGATAAAGCAGTCATCACCTAAATTTAGGAATTTGATCATTGATAGAGTCAACTTTGTCTTCCATTAGAAAATGACCCTTATAACAAAAGAATTTTCCTCACTTCAAAATTTTGAGATGCTCTGGTTGTGCTTTTAGGCCATGAAGAAAGCACCATTTACATGTTTCCAACATTATGAAAATATTAATGAGTTCAAAGATTTCCTAACCATTTAGCATATATGATAAAAAATACTCTTTAAAAAAGAAAAGATCTTTCGAACTTTCATTGTACGTAGAGTCATGTATAACCAACCTGCTTAAATGTTATAATTTTCTGCATAAATGAAAATGAAAACATATAGTCCTAAGTCCTCTTATAGGTGCCTAATGTCTCCAAAAATGCCTTACGATAGAAAATGATCTTTTTATTCCATTCAGTAATAGATAACTCATTTATAAGCCTCATAAAACTTATAATGTGAAGTGTATTGCAAAAGGCTTGGATCAAACATCAAAAATCTCAATTGAACCCATATGCCTATTTTGCTAATTGTAGAGTAGTGGACAAAAGCATTGCAATAGTCATTGGACCAAGACCACAAGGTAGAGGATTAATTGTTGAAGCTATTCTTGAAGCCTCTTCATAGGAAACATGACCGACTAATTGGTATTCTCTTTTAGCACTAGGATCCTGCAAAAGTTGAAGCAATAGTTTTAATTTGCTATATATTAACCATCTTTTACTTACAATTTTTTTTTGAAAAAAGCGGTTAGAAGGTGCCATACCTCTACTGCATTTAATCCAAGAGCAATTAGTACTACACCAGGTTTTAGCCAATCACCACAAACCAAATTTGGCACACCTGCTGCAACAACAAGAATATTTGCTTCATGAGTAAAATCTATAGGAATTTTTTTTGTGGAAACATGGTTTAAAACTTTAAATTAATACTTAAGAAAATATTGTCTACTATGTTTCAAATTTCAGAGTTATTCAATAGAATATGGCCCATATTCTGACATGTCAAACACTTTTTTAGGAAGAGAAAATGTAGTCCACCCTTAATCAATGTGTATTTATTTATAGACTAAACATCTATACTTATAAATTTATAGTTATTTATTTTGTCAGATCCTTTTTTAGTTGAAAAAATAGATTACGATATCTCTTGTAGAGTATGCAAAAAGTGATCTATGAAAATTTAGATCTACCCATTTTGTCTGACAAATTTGTTTTAAAGACATTTATCTGTTATCGTTGTTTTCCCTTACCTTCAAAATAAAGTGTAAGTTGAAAGTCTAGCACAACTAATTCCCAAGGAAATTTTTTTAGTATTTTAAATTTCCTTATAAAATTTAAAATTATCCTTTGTAGCTCAAATTTTGATGCTACTCTTTGGATTGCAAATATTTTACCCTTAAAGAACCTACTCTTCATGTGACAATTTTTACTCAATATTGTGGTGGACACATCAAATACTTCAACCATAATGATTCAAGAAATTGACTATTCAAATTATTTGATTCCTTTCAAGGTGACCACACAATGCTCATGCATTTTTAGGATAGTATAGCTATAAGCCTACCATCTAGAATCACAATTTTGTACTGTAGACTCATTACTGTGTGAATTGATATTTGTCTAGGGTATTAATTGTTTAAATTAGACATTGATGTGTATACCCTTAGCTTCCAGATTTTTTTTCCTCATTTGAATTTTTGTCGACATCACTATCTCTGGATAAGTCATAACCAAATTCTAAGGTCATCTCTAGATGGGCATGCTCTCTGTCAAATATGATGAACTAGGGCATGAGTGCACTAAATGTGTTACATATCCATCAACGTTTTATTTGGATGATCAGACAAACTTCAGGAAATCATAGACATAAAGAGAAAGATTAAATAAAAGCTAAATGAGATTACACTCTTGACAATATTTGTTTGGGATTTTCACTGTTATTTGGTTCTATGTTATATTATTTTCAAAATTGGAAGTTTTTTTGTCATGATCAATTGGAATAGACTCTGTAAGAAATGCATAAATATATTGTCTTGTGTAAGAAGCCCACAAACAAAAATAATAATTTGCTAATAAATCACAAGAGATAACTCTTTGCAGTCAAACACAAATCTCCATATTTTACACACAGATCCAATAATTATCGCCAATGAATCAGAATAGTAGTATCAATCTCAGTTCAATGATATATGTCAATATCAGATTCAAAATTAACAATAAATTCTGGATACTCCACACTGGGCACTAAAACAAATTGAAAAGTTGTCTTTATTTGCAGCTCCTTTAGAAACTCATCTATCTTGTAAGTCAGGTAACATTTGCAAACTGTATGTACTAGCTTGTGCTGCTAGAATTGGCAGTCATGTAAATTTTTGTAACATAATGGCTAGTATAAGCTCTATAGTAAGGGCCTCTACCATTTTAATGGAAAAAATACACGATAATGGGTCTCTTTAACTTAATCCCCTACTTAGTGAAGAATACCCTATGGGGGATGATTAATCAAATTGAAAAAGAAGAAAATTCATTATGCAATTAGTGCTCCCCTGGTTGAAGTTGACAAGAGGTATATGCAGTATAGAAGTTGCCAAGTCAACTTATAAAAGGCTTTGGAAATATCCAATTTGATAATCATTCCAAAATAACAATCAAATTTTGAGAGATTGAATGGTTCTCTAGGTGTAGGTGGATTTGCAAGGTATACTTTACTCTAAAGCATTCTCATGAGGTTAAACACAATGATAAAAAATCTGAACAATATATAAGGTATGTAGAAATAAATACCTTGTGGGCTTCGTCAAGGGGTCTTTTAAACCAAATTGGCATCTAGCATGGTCATGATTTACAAAGTAACCAATATTATTATACCCTACCCTTTATTGAACCCTAATTTAAGCCTAACCCTACCACTTACCATAGCCCTAACCTTAGCTCCAAGTTTTATTCTAGATTAATAACTTTAATCCTAACTTAGCATTAACCCTAACCCTAATTAAATAGTAATCATAACCCTAATTGAATCCTAATTTAACCCTATTTGAACCTTAATCTAAATGAACCCTAACCCTAACCCTAATTGAAACATAAACCTAGCTCTAATTAAACCTTAATTATAAACTTAACTAAAATAAGCCTAATTGAATCCTAACTGTAACTTGAACTTGATCCTAATCATAACACTAATTGAATGCTAACCCTAACCCTAATTGGACCCTAATTGGACCCTAATTCCAACCATAAGCCTAATTGAACTCGAACCTTGACTCTAATTGAACCTTGTTGTTGGGGTTAAATTAGGGTTAGATTAGCATTCTAGTTAAACCCCAATTGTAAGATTAACCAAAATAAGCCTAACTAAACCCTAACTGTAACTTGAAATTGACCCTAATCATAACACTAATTGAATGCTATCCCTAACCAAGTAACTGAACCCTAATTCCAACCATAAACCTACTTGAACCCTAACCCTAACTCTTATTGAACCGTATTGTTACAATTCAATTAGGGTTTAATTAGCATTCTAGGATGGAGATTAAGGTTAGGTTAGGGTGTGAATATCTTAATATTAGCTTATAAATTTAACCCTAACTATAATCATAATTAAATCCTAGCCCTAACCCTAATTCTAACCCTAACACTAACCATAATTAAATTCTAGCTCTAACCCTAACCATAATTAAATCCTATTGTTAGGGTTGAATTAGGGTTAGGTTTAGGGTTCAATTAGAGTTCTAGTAGTATAAATCTTGGGGTTAAGGTTATTTATTTCTTGATATTAGTTTATAAATTTGACATTAATGATAAATTTGAAATTAAGTACTATTGGGGTTAGAATTATTAATGTCTTAACATTAGTTTATAAATTCGACATTAATGAAAATATTACAAACAAAAATAAGTATTTTACTTAGAATTCTATTTGTATGTGAAATGAAGTATTATTAGAGTTAGAATTATTAATCATAAAAAATAATTAATCAAATCACAACAATATTTGCAAAGCTTACAATTAATTATAAAATTAAACTAAATTTTAATTTATAATATAAAGTATTTATTATCTAGTTTTGAAAATAATCATTTAAATTATAGTAATTATCTACTACAAATAAATTAAATTAAAACTAAATTTAATTTTTAAAATAAATTAAATATATATATGACTAAATTTGCTTTTTTTTTTCTCTTTGCATCCAAATTATTTTATTTTCTAAAATTACATTAAATTCTAACTTCAAAAAAATCAAAAATTATTTTGCATGCCTACTTTTGTATTTTTGAGTTCAATTAGATATATATTGTTCTTTAAATTTGAATAACCAATCATAGAATAAATTAATAATCAAGTCACCATAATGTGTGTGTATACATATATTACAAAAATAAGTATTTAAATCTAGAATTCTATTTCTATGTGAAATGAAGTATTATTAGGGTAAGAATTATTAATCATATAAAAAAAAAAAAATCAACAAAATATTTTTAAAGCTTAGAATTAATTTTAAAATTAAACTAAATTTTAATTTTAAAAATTTATAAAGTATTTATTATCTATTTTTTAAAATAATCAGTTAAATTATATTTATTATTCAATACAAATAAATTAAATAAAACTACATTATGTCTAATGTATATGTCTGATACATTTGTAAAGGTCTAATTTGGTGTATGTGGGGATTATTTGCAATGCATACAATGTAAAAGGTGAAATGGTATACCTTAAAGGTCTGATAAACTGGTTCATGTTGCTACGGTGAGCTTTTGTAACAGTTGATCATTCTACTATATTTAATATAATTAAATAAAACTAACTATTATTTTCAAAATAATTCAACAATAACTAATTATAATTTGAGAATAAATTATCAAAAAATCATAAAATATTTTACATGCTTATTAGTTGAATTGTGTTGTTCTTTAAATTTGAATAACCAATCATATAGTAAATAAATAATCAAATCAACACAATATTTGCAAAATTTAAATTTCATTTTAAAATTAAACTAAATTCTATTTTCTAAAATTCATAGAATATTTATTATTTAATTATTAAATTCATACTTAATTAAATTATAATGATTATGTAATATAAATGAATTAAATGTTAAATAGAAGTGCATGTCTTTTAAAATAATTCAACAATCAAAGATTAAAATTTAAATTTAAAAGTATTCTTTATATTGTATTTTTTTTCATTTATACATACAAACTTTTTTATATTGTAAAATTAAACGAAATTCTAATTTAAAAATATATAAAATATTTGAAGTTGATAAGTTTTAAATTTATTAATTATGATGATGTCCAAAAACTAAAAAGATTCAAAATAAGGAATTAGATTAATTACAAGTGACAACACACAAAATTCTACATTGATCAATACTAATCTTGAAAGTTGCATGAAATTTTATTTGAACATCTATGAATCTTTTGACTTATATGTAATTATTTTTTAAAAATAAAGTTACCGAAAAATGCAAGTGAATGCCCCTTAATTCAGAAGGAAATGATTTCAAAGATCAGAACATATATAGGCGTGACTCTTAATGTAAAAAGGGAAATAAACAAAGATTAAAAAGTAAAAAAGAAAAAGAAATGGAAAAAAAACATTTCCAATCTTTTCCCAGCCTTCTTTCTAAAGTAATAAAAGAAATGGAAAAATATATTTCCATCTCTACACAGAGAGGGCAATCAAAATAGCAATAAAACTGCTAAGATTGAACACTCTTAAATAAGTTGGTTGGGGGCAGTGTAATTGGGCTTATATTGCTAAAATTTCAAAAGCAAAACATTGTCAATTTGCTAATGTTGCACAGTGCCAGATATTAAATTTCATGATTTTCGAAACTGTCTTCCATGAACACTCTAGACATTTATTAATGTGTATTCACGTTTGTCCGCCTTCATTGTATTTTGTTTATTTGCTTTAAATCGCTTCACTTTATAGAACGAATTTTCTAATTTTTTTGCAGATGATTGAGGTCAAGATTTCTTATGTGTATTAAAAATTAACAATGACAGTTTTAACTTTTTCATAATTTTTACATTTTTGGATGTGCAAACATTAACTAAAAAGTGGCAAAAAAATGCTTCAAAAAAAGCAAAAAAAATTGTAAAATAAAAATGTTATGTTCAATTTCGTAAAATCTGCCTTTATGGCTTAAATCTTTTAGCCAATGATATTCAAGAAAAATAATTTTGAAAATTAGAAAAGTTGAAAAACATGCCTTTAACTTTAGAAAAAACTTTAAATATAATGTATAAAAGAAAATAATCAATTTTGATTGGTTGAAGTTCAAAACATTAATCACTAGTTAAGATATGGCCTTGCCTATAGTTCCATGGCAGAACTAAAAAGAAGTTTCATATATTTATTTATGTTATTTCTTCTTTCGCTAGTAGATTTAATATGTATAAGTAAATAAAGTCATTATTTTATATATAATCTTCATTATCCACATAGCTAAATATGGATATAAATAAGAGGAGTTAGTGGACCTCTTAAATAAATAAATGCTTCTTATGTAGATAAGAAGAATTTTTATTTGGGTTTAATATTATTAGTATTAAGAAGGGGAAAAATATTAATATATTTATTTTGATAGAAGTGTTACTATATTTGTATTATCATTGTCATGAGAGAGAGGGTAATAGTGAAGTTAGCATCGTTATTAATGTTAATGGGCAAGGTGAGTATCTTAGATAATAAAAAGAATTTGTTGTGTTTCGTCTTTCTAGTGTGAATTATAGACATTACACATTGGTAATAAGAAAAACTATTATTAATATTATGAGTAATAGTAGAGTTAGCGATAGATGTGGTAATAAATATTAAGAGTAATGTTATTCTTTAAGAGTAGTAATAAACAAATCCACTAAGCTAGTATGAGATTTAGCATTAATATTATTATTCAATAAACTAATAATAGTATTATTGAGGTTAATATTATTATTACCTCGGTCAAAAAGAATTAATATTAAGATGTGTTTTAATATGAATACATATTAATTGATTTAGCAAGCTATATTAAGTATATAAAAAAAATGTTGGGATTTTCTAGTAAAATTTTTGGGCATGACAAAAATAAAATAGTTCTTATAAGGATGATTGGGTTATTAATTTTGGTGCTACACAACACGTCTCAAATAAGGATCAATTTGAATCATTAAGAAATTATTGCACTACATAGAAAATATATTTAAGAAATAACAATTCTTTAGAATTTTAAGGAATTGGAAATGATCAAATTGATAATGGTGTGTTTAGAAATGTGAAGCTAGTTTCAGAATTGAATGTTGCAAATATTATCATTGATGATGAAAAATGTTGTCATTGATGTAAAAGCCTAATCTATGTCCAAGAAATTGCTTCCAATGCAATTACATTATTTTCCAAAAATAGTTTTGAATTTTAAAGAAGATCGCATCATGTCAAGAATGAATTCATGATGAACAAAAGGCTTCATTTATGTTGGTCGATCCTCTCTATATTGGCGCCTCTCCTTGGGAATTGATAAGTAAAATTTAATTAATATTTAAGTCCTATTTGGGCGAACCCCCATCTTTGGCCGACCCTTGTGGTGAGTGCCCAAGCTTGCTATTAAAAGGTGTAATAAAAGGGGTGAAGAATTATCTCCTTTGTCAAGCATTGTATCCCTCCATAAATTCACCTATCTTGGTGAAAATATAAATGAGGTGTGTGGAAAGTGGAGAAGAGTGTGGAAGATAAATAGATATATCATATATATACACCAACAAATTTGTGTGAAGAGAATATATAGAAGATTATTCAAAGGAAATTTTTTGAAGGAGAATTATCAAGAAGAACAATACTTTATCTATCAAGAGGTTGGTGCCTCATATTGGAGAGGTTGGTGCCTCATACTAAAGAGATTGGTGTCTCATATTGAGTTGGTGCTCAACGGTGGGGATTGGTGTCTCCAGTGGGTTGGCGCCTACAAATTTTTGTAAAAGACTATTTATTTTTGTGTCTAGATTCTGATAGTAGATCCAAGTAGTCCTTATTCCGTGGTTTTCTCTCAAAAGGGTTTTTATGTAAATCTTGTGTTCTTATTTGTCAATGTCATGTATTTGAAGTTATTGTGGTTATTAATTTGAAAAAGTAAAAGATAGTCTTATATTGATTCACTCGCCTCTCAATATAAACATGTGCTCATCATTGAAAGCAAATCTTATTTTAGTATCTCAAATTGCAAATGAACGATATATTATAGAGTTCTATAATGACAAATGTTTAATCAAGGATGTGAATGATAACTATAAAGTGACTACAATTGGTAAAGTGGAGAATATATTATATAAATTTCAATAATTGACTTCTAAATGTGGAAATAGGAATATGTATATTATTGCCAAACATAATGATATGCTCAGGTTATGGCATGAGCTATGGGACATTCCAACTATCAAAGCCTCAAGCTTATGGAGAAGCTACATATGGTACATGTGGACTTCCAAAAATCTTGAACCAAGACACAAGGTATGTGAAGGATGTGCATTGGGAAAGCAGCATGTGGAAAGTATCCCACAAGGAAAATAATGGAGAGCAAAAACTCCTTTACATTTTGTTGATAGTGATATAATGGATCCTTTTAAAACACCATCATTCATAGGATAAAAGGTATGTTCTCACTTTCATAGATGGTTGTACTAGAAGAATTTGGGTATATTTTATAAAAAAGAAGAATGGAATTTTGAAAAATTTAAAGATTTTAAGGTTTTGACTGAAAAACAAAGTGAAAAATCTCTAAAGATAATAAGGATATATAGAAGTACTAAATATATGAATAAATCTTTCTTAAAATTTTGTGTAAAACATAGTATAAAGAAGGAATCAAATATTTTCTACTTGCCCCAACAAAAAGAAGTTGTAAGAAGAAATAATAGAACTATCATAGAAAAGGCTAGATGCATGTTACACTCTAGAAATATAGAAGCTAAATTTTGGGCTGAAGCAATTCATGTTGTACATTATATATTTTAAGTAGAACACCTACTACTAAGGAAATTATGAACATAACATCAAAAGAGGCATGGAGTGGTAGGAATCAAAAGGATATATATTATGTAATCTTAAAACAAGGGAAACACATATCAAAAGGAATGTATGGTTTTATGAAGATATTAAAAGTGATAATTCTCTTACATCATTTTCCTTTCTAATCTTGATTGAAGAAGATAAGTCTACTTATATACTAATAATACAAATAAAAGTGTGCCACCTATTATGGGAGAAGGAATGCAAGTTGAAGTATCAAGTGAAAGTGACAATGAAGACATAAGGAAGACTAGAAGCATTCAAGAAATCTACCAAGAAGGCCCTAAGATTTCTTTTGCTAACTATGCTCTTATGACCAGGGTGATGCAGGTTGACATTCCAAGTACATACGAGGGATCAAAAGGAAAAGATGAATGGGAAGTAGCTATGCAAGATGAGTACAACTCTTTGATGAAAAATAGAACTTTGGAATTGAAAACTCTTCCAAAAGGTAAACATGTGGTTGGTTACAAGTGGACCTACAAAAACAAAGTTCACATGAGATGGTGCTATTGAAAAACACAAGGCAAGGCTAGTGGCTAGAGGTTTCTCACAAACATAAGGTATTGATTATATTAAAACCTTTGCTCTAGTTGCTAATATGACTTCCATTAATACAATAGTTGGTTTAGTTGCACATTTTGGTTGGAAAATTTATCAAATGGATGTAAAAAGTGTATTTTTGTATGGTGATTTAAAGGAAGAAATCTACATGCAACAACCACTAGGATTTGTTAAAATTGGTGAAGAACATTTAGTATGTAGATTTAAAAAATACTATATCGTCTTAAACAAGCTCCAACAACATGGCACTCCAAAATAAATGAATACTTTATAGAAGCATGATTTAAAAGAAGCAAAGCTGGTCTAGTTGTGTATGCAAAGCATAGTGATGGTAAAATTGTTACTATTGCACTATATTAGATGATTCAATAATTACAAGAGATTGCACATAGTACATGAAAACCTCAAGGATCAATTAAAAGAAGCTTTTGAAATAACTAATCTAGGGTTAATGCACTATTTTTTGGGTATACAAGTATGACAAGAAGGAAGGATCGTGCTTTCTCAAACCCACTATACTCTTTGTTGTATTGAGAAAATTAAATATGATTGAGTGCAAACCGAAGAGGTTCAGCCCAAGAAGGCTCGTGGTCCCGTTTTGGGTAGCAAAAAAGAATTTGTGGATGACCTCCATCTAGTACACCATGTGAATAAGATTAAAATTGAATGCCAACTCCATTCAAAAGAAGGTGGATGGAAAATTGTATAGCCAACTTGTTGGAAATCTCTTGTGTCTCCCTATAATTAAACCGAATATTACATATGTAGTTGAAAGTGTATCTAGATACATAGATTCTAATTATGCAAGTGACATTGATGATAGAAAATTAATTTTTCGATATATCTTTCATCTTGGCTAAGGACAAATTTCTTGAATCCACAAAAGTTGAATATATTGGTTCATCGTTTAAAAGATCACTTGAAGAAACACAACCACAAGATTGTCCAGCTATTAGATTTTGTGATAATTACACTGAGAAGCAGCAAACAAACTGTTATGTAATTTATCTGTTGATAATATACAATATATATTTGTGTTTTTATTATTTTTGTTTCTGATATTTTATTTCACAACAATAAAGTTGCATAAAGAATTTTGACTCCTGTTACAGGGTGGCCTCAGAGAAAATTTTGCCCGAATTCATGTTTGTTTCCAAAGGCTGAAACGTTATTTTTCTTTCATCTTTTAAACACCAAAATTTCTCCATTTTCACTTAAAATTTTCCATAACCTTTGATTATCACTCTTGAATTTTATTGCTGCTTAACATCGAATTTCATTATTTGTGAATGTTGGTGTGATAGTATTTAGGATCAAACTCAGAAATAATAATAAATAGTTTGGTCAAACATTGACTGACCTTAATGCTACTGATTGGAAAACAACTGTAAATAAAACAATACAAAAATTACAGGTAGCTTTGCTAACACTGACCTGTTATTTAGGCGTCTGCATTGGCAATGAAACAGACAATAAAATTATTCGAGCCGCTCCCTTAAAAATCTTAATTTTACTGTATTTTGAAAGCAGCCATGTAGGGGAAATACCCCTTCAGATCTAGAACTAGAAGATCTCTTAGTTGAGCAGAAATTTTAAATTACTTACATTTTTTTTACTTCAGGTCACATCATCAAATGTGATGCCACATCAGCATGTTTTTTGTTCAAGTGTCCAAAAAGATCCAAAAATAAGTGAGACCTATAAGTACTTGTGCATGAGTATTAAAAGAGCTGCACTCTCAATGCTATTGGTAGTTAGCTTTACTTCTTATGGGTACCTCCAATTTATTAAGGAGGGTATTGTAAATTGTAAACAAATGACTAAGTTAATTAATAATTATGAATAACAAATTAATTTAGCTTAAAGATTTTGGGATTGGTCATATGGAGTTTAAGTGATTGAAATAATAGCATGTAGTTTTAGGTTTTCTACATTTTTGTTGTGTTATTTTTTAATTGAATTGTTAATATATTAGGAAATAAGGTCTTGTTAGATGAACACTTTGGATTGAGAAATTTTCTATTTCTTATTTTGGCTCATTTTTGCTAGCATAAAGTTAATTTATGTGAGTGTTGAATTGAACCTATGGATGGATCTGAACTTGGTTTGAGGATTTGAATCTTGTTGTTTGGATGTCCAAATCCTACTCACCTCAAAATTTGTAAAATGTCTAAAAAGAGGCGGTGTCAATAGACACCATTGAGGAGCTTACTGGGCAAGGGGATTCTCTTTTGGTAAAAAATCCTATTACTAATTCAATGATAGAGAACACATATCTAATACATAAGATATTTATGCAATATGCCTAAACTACTAATGCAAATATGCCATATGATAATGCGTGAATGCCCATAGATGCATGCAAGATGTTTTCTCAATGATTTTTTAGATTTGAGATGTTCATAATGAATTAAGGTTTTTCTTTTACATTACACCCTAGTATGCAATTTGAAATATTTTGCACTTTAATTGACTCTCAATGACTAGTTTAAGAAAGTTAGTGAGAGCCCAATTTTAAATTTTTAAATTTTTAAATTCAAAGTTTATTTTTACAACTATCGAAGATTAATTCCTTGGGATGTATAATAGTGGAATTCAATTAGGATTAGTTTTAATGCAGGAATATGTCATTGTATTAGGACAAATGAGTTGAAATGAACCCAAAACAAAAGAGAAAAGTGTATGATATGTAATTTTCTCCACTACATTCCCCTCCCCCCCACTTTGACTTGTATGTGAAACTGCTATGAAAATACATGTCAAAATAAAACAAACACTAAACATAAAAGTAAATATTTAGTCACTCATAAAAAGATACGATTAAAGATATCAAAATTCTAGTATATTCTCTTCACCATGAGTGCTTTATCTTGAAAATTACAAGAACAAATATTTTTTTAAATACTAGCATTTGCCAAGCATTTCAATGTAGGCATAATCACAATTGTTAATTTTTTTCTATGAATAAAAAGTAAAAGCAAAAAAAATGTTGGATATGCTCACTTTCATTCACTTTTGAAATATTTCTTTCCTCCAAATGTACTATTATGCTTCCTTGATTATGTGTTAACCACACCTAAGTAAATGGTAGTTAAGTAGTGATTTGTCAAGGTGGTTGCACACCCTTATGTTATATATTTATAAATTTACGTATAAATTTGAATTATTAGATGAATATGTCATTTTCTCCTCTTTATTCTTCTCTTTTTTCTATTTAATTTAGCATTCATTTTCAACATGTGGTATTAAAGCATTATTTCAAACATTAGCATTGGAGAAGTCTATGTAAAGTTGTATTGAATAAACCTTTGAAGAGGTCGATTATAGTGGTTTGATTTCTTCTTGCATTGGAGGAAGGAAATTGTGTGTTTATGCACTTAGTTTTGAATCTTAATTGAGTTTGAAATATTTGAATCAATCTATTTTATTAGCCAAGTTGCTTTAGTATTGGTTTTTTAATTTCTTATCCCCTTCTAAGTTGCCTTTCAAAGACCTTTAAGGAATAAATATTAAAAGTTATATTGCATTATTATGTAGTATCACATTCCTAAATTTAGAGTCATTTGTATTTTTTTTCTAAATTGGGGTTGAATGTGACAAGTCAACACATTGTTGACATTAAGGTTCAATCACTAAAGATTAGAAGTATTTGTTTGAATGTGAGTAAAAAAGTAGTTGTATTGTTCAAAACCTCTCTTATGGCCCACTTTCAAGATTTGGTTGAGTAGCTTTCCACATTAGGAACCTTTATTTTTTCTCTACAATCATGTTCTTCATTGAAAGGAGTTCATTTGTTAGTGCAACAAATAAATTGGTGATGATCTACATTGAAAAATTTGTTGGTATGCTTTCTTCAACATTTCATTAGGAAAACCTTAATGATTTTCATATTTGATAGCAATAACACTTGGATCAATATTTAAATAATGAAAGATACATCATAAATATTATAATTGTTTCATCTTTTTAATTTAAATTCAAAGGGATGAAAGGTGTTTTCTTCAATTGGTAGGATCACTTGGTTATCTTGTTGGAGACAAGACTCAATTCTCTCCAAGCACATCTTAGCATCAATTGGGTGTGTTGGAGTGATATTTTCACTCCATGATAGTGTATAGTAAGATTGCAAGTGATGAAGAAGGAAAGCAAGGAGGCATAAGGAGTAGCAACCTTGTAGAAGGAGTTAGAAGAAGAAAGTGTTCAAGCTAGGAGTAGAAGATGGAAACGATGAAAGTGAATACCGTGTAGGAGGAAAATCCACAAGAGAGTCACAATGAAAGGAGTAGATGCTTAAAATGTAACTACAACATTATCCCATGTTAGTAGGGTGTTAGTTAAAGCAATATCCCCACAAATGAGTTGTATAGGATGTAGTACCCATGGACCATAACTCAAGGGAAGGAACCAAAGTAAAACCCCTACAATTCAATGGCAAGGCCCTATACAAAACCCCCAAAAATTAATCTAAAAATAAATAAATTCAAAGGGATCTTAACTTTTAGGTTGATCAAGTTTTAAACAAAGAGGGAGATTGTGTCTATATGCTCTAAAATTGACACAAAAGATTATGCACAATGATTCAATAATTATGCAATTTATCAATTATCACATGGCACATTTTGGTCTAATGATACTAATTAAGGTGGACTACCCTATTCACATGGATGTAGTATGTGGAGAATGCCATTTATGTTATATTGTTGGTTATTTTCTTCATGGATGATGTTAATATGGAAAATATAGTTGGAAGTTTCCCCTTCTTGAGGAAGCAACTAAAAAATGTTCTAAGGATGATACTCTCTTGGTAGAGGCCTGGTAGTGTGTGGTAAAGTAACCAATGTTATTCATAAAGATTTTAGGATGATGTTTCCTTTAGGAATGATGTGGATTCTTCTTTGATTTTCAAAAGTGTAAACAAATAGTTGCCATGAAATTTGCTAATTCTTCCAAATGAGAAATTCTCCATTGGATTTCTTCAAGTATAACTACTTGTTCTTAGACAATGATAGTTTCTAGAGTACACAAGTTTTCCCTTAGCTCTCTTAAGGTTTCTTGTATTAAAAGTATTCACAACTCAATACACATAAGTATGATATACTAAATGTGGCCCATGAAGTGGAGACTCAAATTTTGAGGTCCTCTTGATGTGTTTAGTTTGATGTTTTGATTTATGCTTGATTGCTCAAATTGAATGTTAAAATGAACACGTCAAGAGGATTCCAATCAAAGATAATGAGTTTTTGATATTAGTTTATGTTTGAAGGTAATGGTTTTGTGATATTTAATTGTTTCAAATATTTTTTTATTTTTTATGCTTTATGAATGCAAGCTGAAAATAAACTAAACTACTCTATTTTTTAGGCAATTTTGTTAATGCAATAAATGAATTTGTTTTTTGCTCTTTTTATCTTTAGTCAACTATATAATTGATTGATAATAATTGAATTGTTAATAAACTAAGTTAAGAGAATGCTCTTTTAACTTGAATAAATTATTTGATTAATTAAGGCTACTTAATAAATGCAATGGTGATTTAATGTAAATAATTTTATTTTTTTTGTATTTTATCTTTTTGAATGCAACTGCCTATCAATTGTTTTTAATCTACATGTAAATTTAAGAATTTTTTTTGGAAGACTAAATCTAACTATGAAAGTGATGAACAATTTCCTTTTTATTTTTCAAATAAAAAACACAAAAGCAATGATAATTTTTTTTCTTATTTGCAAGGAAGAAACAAATGAACATTGCTAAAATTCCTTTTTAAACGTCTTTTCAAACTTTCAACAAATAAAAGACAAGAGACCAAGGAATTGTTCAAATTTAATTTCCCTTCTCTTAAATTAGTAATGTAAGAAAATATAAATTACTCTTTTTATTTGAATTATTTAATGTGTTTGGCTTATGTGTTGGATATTGACAATTTGCAAATGTAAATCTAAAATGATATCTCATTTTATAACAAAATTGAAGTCTTTATGTTAATGTTTTAGAGGATTTTTAAAGCAAAAAAGAAGCTTTTAACAAATAAGGCGCTTTAGTTGCACATGAAATTTTACATTCAATTAAGTCTATCAACATCCCTTCTTTTATCATTAAGCTTGACATGAAGGCTTATGACAGAGTTAAATGGGATTTTTTAATTCAGGTTATGAAGAGGTTTGGTTTTAGTAATAAATGGTGTAAATGGATTAGATCTTGTTTGGCTGGGGCTAAGTTTTTCAGTATTAGTAAATGGATCACCAGCTGGTTTCTTTAGTGCTACTCAAGGGGTTAGACAAGGTGATCCATTATCCTTGTCTATTTATCTTAATGGCGGAAGCATTGAGCAAATCCATCTGGAGGTCCCATAATCAAGGACTTTGGCAAGGGATAAAGATTCCAAATACTCAATCTATTGCTACACACTCATTATTTGCAGATGACACTTTGCTATGTGGTAAATCAACTCTTCATGAAGGCTTGATGCAAGAAGTTGGGTACACAAAAAACTCAAAAAGTGGAAGTGTTTTTGCTGTTTTTCAGAATTTTTCACACTTGGACTGAAAATTTGAGGCACTTACACAATGAATCTTTAAAAAAGTTAGTAATATGAAATTTTTAATTTTTAATCTAGTTTTCAAATATGTAAATTATTCAAATACCCAGATTCTAGAAATTAAATTTTGATAGGGATCTATAAAAACCACTTTTTAAAAGTCCCTGTTTTTTTACAATACCAAGCACGTGTACGGACAACACTTTTTGACCCAAATAAAAGTATTTTGCTAATTAATTTTGGGAAAAGAGAGCTAACAACATGAAGTTTGGTCTGGAATTTTTTTTGTAATTTTTGGTTGAATATTTTTTTTTTATTAAATTTTTATTGGCCTTAATTGTTGTTTATAAAAATCAACGTGTACGAACAACATAATTGGACCTAAACTAAACATTTTTTGAATCTTTTTTTTTTCATTGTGTAGAAAATTGTCTGAAGTTTGATGCCATATAATTTTTTTACAAGAAACTTCAACCAAAAAAAAGTTATTAAAAAACAAAAATATTCTGGTATTTCAAGTTTAAGGACTAGTTTGCTTAGAAATTAATTAAAAAATAGCAAACATAATCCAATATTAATAAAAATTATATATTTGAAAAGTAGACATCGTGTTCTCTAATGGGTTTTAATTTTATAGATTGATTCAGAAAAAAAGTCCATCAACCATATTGCCCAAAGTTGGACATTCTTCTTCAATGCCTTAGTTTTTTAGTTGCAGGTCAAAGGCTAAGGCTCGGATTGCCAAGCCTTTCCCAAGCCTAAAACCGAGGCAGCATGTGGGTTGGGAATTTTGAATTTTAAAAATGCATACGCGTTTTTAAAAAACGTGTACGTGTTACAAAAAGCATGTGTTCTTTATTTTCTTGATTATTTAAAAAAAAAATTTAAGAAACGGGTACCCGTTTTAAAATGCGTACCCGTTTTGTAAAACACGTACCCGTTTTTAAAAAGTTTCTTCTTTTTTTTAAATAATCAATTTTTACATGTTATAAAACGTGTATGCATTATATAACGCGTACGCGTTTTTTAGGCTCGGGTACCCGAAGCATAACGCATACGCGTTTTTTTAATAACGCGTACGCGTTTTCTGTGAGAATTTTTTTTGGCTGAAACTTGCCCTCTTCGTGTACCCAACTTCTTACTTTTACCCTGAAGCTCAGCAAGTACAGTCAATTCTTGACAGTTATTCTTTGGTTTCAGGGCAAAAAATAAATGTGGATAAATCCAAGATTTTCATTTTTAATACAGGCTCCTCAGTTTCAAAAAGAATCACTGACACTTTGGGATTTCAATCGGCAGAGTTACCTAGTTCTTATCTAGGTATTCCCTTCTTTATGGGTCAAGATAAAACCAAGTATTGGCAAAAAGTCATTGACCGACTCAAGTCGAGAATTATGTCATGGAAAGCTAGGTGGTTGCCATTGTCGGGTAGGATTGTGCTAATCAGGACAGTACTATCCTCAATACCAAATTATTTCCTTGTTGTTTTGAAAGTGCCTAAATGCATTATTAAAAGTATTGTTCAAAAACTATTAAATTTTTTTTATGGAGGGGTAATATTGATGAGAAAAGGAAAGTGCCTCTTATTTCCTTGGATAATATGTTTATGAACAAACATACTGGTGGGGATGGGTTGCATAATTTATCTGCAAGAAATCTAGCATTGGGTGCAAAATTGTCATGGCGGATGTATAAGAGACCTGATCTCAAATGGTGCAATATAATGCAAGAGAAATATTTAGATAATAGTAATCCTCAAAGGGTGTTTACAATAGAAGACCCACCTTTTGGCTCCATCATGTGGAATTTTATCATTTTATGTCATGATATTATCCTTCCTTACTTGACATGGGAGGTTAATGATGGGGAGTAGGTTCACTTTTGGAAGGATTCTTGGAATGGTCTTCCACCACTTAATTCAGTGTTAGAATTGCAGCCATTGGTACAAGTTTTTTCGAAAGAATGGGGTAGTAAGTTAAAAGATTATGTTGTTGGAGTTGATCTTCACACTCATAAAGTTATATGGAAGGTTTTTTCTATCTTTGATACTACTCCTCATCAAGAGTCAATTCTAATGAGGGAATTAAGCAAAAGGGAAGTTTTATTTTCAGGAAAAGCAGACAAATTAATGTGGGCTCCTACAAAAGATGGAAACTATTCAGTAAGGGAGGGATATAAGTCAATCATGGCAAGGTCATCTTAGTCCCAAACTCACAGAGCCTTCTCTTTTTGTTGGAACCCCATGTCACTTCCTAAGGCAGGAAGTTTTGCATGGTTAGCACTGAAGTAGCATATTTTGACTAGTGATAGGCTGCATAAATTGGGCATAGCAGATCCTTTTATTTGTGTTTTATGTCAAGAAGCCATTGAAAATGTGGATCATCTTTTTGTTTGTTGCAAAGTAGCTCAGGAATGTTGGGATTTTATTAGAGGGAAACTTAATATTCATTTCCCATTACCTTTCTCTTTATGGGATCTTTCCTCGAGTTGGCCTATTTTATATAAAACCTCCTTATATGCCTGCATTTGGAGATCAATACCTTCATCAGTCATATGGTGCATATGGTGGGAGTGGAATCAAAGGATTTTCAGACAACAAACTCAGCCAATGCAGCAACTTCTTTTTAAAATTGAAAATAAGATATCAAAGGTAGATAATTCTTATGTTAGAAATAATAAAAACCATTCTTCTACATTTACTAACTAGGATAATTGGCTTTTAAGTAATTGGGAACATATATCCAAACTATTTTATGGATGCAATCAGGATCAATGCTCAATTAAAAAGGATAGATCTAAGGTGAAGTGGCTACCTCTTGCTCCAGGTTTTTCTAAACTAAACTTTGATGGTGCATGTAAAGGTAACCCAGGTTTGTCAGGTGTGGGTGTTTGTATTTGTGATTCAAACGGCTTTCTGTTAGTTGCTCAAGCTCTCAAACTAGAAGAAGATACAAATAATATAGCAGAGGCGAAGGCTCTACTTCAGGGTCTGTATTTCGTAAAGGAGTTGTGTTTAAATAAGGTGCATATCGAAGAGACTCTTTGATTATTATAAATGCATGAAAATTGAAAAGCATTTATAATTGGAGACTTTGTTATATTTTACGAAAAGCATGGTTATTGATGGACTCTATCCAAGAGGTGCACATTTCACATGTTTATCGTGAAGGAAATAAAATAGCGGATAAGCTAGCAAATTTGGGGTGTGAAGGAAAAGAGTTCAAGCATAAAGACTTGAATGCGTTGATAAAAGAAGATCCACTTTTGCATGAACTAATGCTTTCTGAATAAGGCCTATTTATTATTTCAAAACTCTTAGTATTGATATTTATCAGGTTGTGAGGTGGGAATGATAAATCAGCATAATTCTTGGTGTGGGAATGATGAATCAACATAATGCTTAGCATATATCAAAAAGTGACTAGGCTCTCCATGGTGGATAGGCTTTTGCCTTGTTCATCAGTTTCTCCTCACTTTGCTTTGATTGTGTAGGTACACAAGAAGGTACACAAGTAATAATGAAATATAGTGTAGCTAGAGAAATGACGTGATGTGCTCTGGGAGATGTGCCTTCATTCATCATTGGAAAGGGTATCCTTTATATTCCATCATTTTAACTTGAATAATTACTTGGCATGGCAATGTTGGTCGGTGGCCTTTTTAATTGAACCAAATGAAGGGAAACATGTCCATTTGTTAGTTCATCTGTGACCTGGTAAAACAGAGCAGGTGGCAGAGGGTTAGTGTCAAAGTCTATAAGAGAGTTTTGTGGCTTCTTTGGGTGGCGATGACTATTATTTACTTTACACACATGGCTACATCCTTGGAATCTTCGGTTCTCCTTACAAGTGCAAAATTGGGAGAAGTCATTTGAAGACAACCTATCTGATGAAGACATTTCATCACTTTTTTGTATGGAATGCCCCAAAGTAGTAGATAGTATTCAAACAGTAATTGGTATGGAGATCATTAGACCTGTCTCACGCCGGGCGATTCCTCCTTCTCAGGTGCTATCAGTTTTCTTTTCTAATTTTTTGGATATTACTCAATCTTTTAAGGAGCTAGAAGTAGTTGCACAAAGATTTGTCAAATGCTAGTTTCTTCATGGAAATTTTTTTCTATCGACAATTCAGGGGTATTTCTTTTTTAAGGGTAAAGGGTTAGTAGGAGGGATTTTTTCACACAAGCTTCTTTGAAAGTGCCAGGCGTTAAATGAGGTGTATGAAGCCATGAAAATGGGACTGCAAAGTAAAAATGATGGTATTTTTCTGAAAGCTCTGAGGAAGCATTCACATTGCCTTTGTGCTCAACTGGAAATGGACATCAAAAATAAATACTTTGCAATAGCCTTCCTGAATTCTCATGCATGTTTGTTTGTTCAAAAAATCCCTAATTCTGTGAAGGCTCAAGCCATGGCTCAGGGGAATATTATTGAAGAAAATAATCTTGGGAAGGTTTGCACTATGGATAAGGGGAATGTGGCCAAAGGGAATAATCTCATAGTAGTTGGTGGTGCAAATAGAGTCATTGGTCTGAAGGTTTACACAGGGTGTAGAAGACCTAGGGTGCTGGAAATACCAGATTATGATGAAATCTAGGGCGAAAATGAACCAGTGGACATGGAGGAATGACTGTTGTATGGGTTTTATTTATTCAATTTTCCAATTCTTCAGTATTTAGTAGCTAGTAGTTTATTTTAATGGGGATGTTTAATTTGGTTTAAGATGTATTACAGAAGTAATGGGACATAGTTTAGTTTTGGGTTTTATATAGGAAATGATAATTCTGATGTAATGTATGGGAATAGTTAAGCAAATAATATTTTGTTTAGGGTAGGGTGATACTGCTTTAGAAAACTCTGAAAATGCATTTCCAGGTTTCATATGGCAATCAAACATGTTTTTGATATATTTTTACAAATTAATATAAATATATAGGCTATATGCCTCTTATTTAAACAAAAAAATAAATATTTTGAGCATACTTTGAAGCAAGAATAATGAAAATAATTTTCTAATCTAAACAACAGTAAAACAATTATGAAATCTTACAATTAAATTTCCTAAAATCTAAAATCTACTATAATATTTTACACCTCTTTCATAGATAAAAAATAATTTAAGTAAAGAATAAATATACTCTAAAACAAAATGAATCTAAACTAAAACACCCACACCAAAGATTAGATTAATTCAAGATATGAAACAAATTGAAAGGTTGACAATAATTCTCAAGAATCTAGATATAGCTTCCTTGTCTCTTCCTTCAACTTGTGTAACTCTTCAAGGATGAAAAGGATAGATCAATTTGACTAGAATTGATAGATGCTAACATTTTATGTTTATTTATGCACTTATATCATACATATTATTTCATAATTTATGTCATTTTTTATAACATCAAATTTTGTTTGTTCTAAACATAAACATAGTTGAACAGACATTTGTGCAATTAGTTATTGTCCCATGATGGTACATATGTATTTCAAGATATTGTTTGTCAAATATTTACATAACACTTGATAGCATCATCATTAAGAACTTCTTACAAAGCTTAAGAACAAGGTTTTGCCTTCAGGATTCCAATGGCCTTAAGACACTTAAGACACTAGTTTTCATGCCTACACAACCACTAGTTTCACTTGATTTGTGCAGGGTGTTCAGCTGGCAGTCACTCCTTGTTGCAAGATATTCATACACTTCCATTTTCTATTGCTAGGAATAGAAATCAACAAGTTTTTTGCTTCATTGTGTGTCTGCTGCAGATTATGGAGGTTGCTCTTATCTTGATTTCAGTTGGAGTTGGATCATTTGGGTGTTGCAACCTCTATGGAACTTCCTTTCAGCTGAGGTTTTGTTTTAACAATGTGTTGCGACTTCCTCTCAGACAGTAATGGTTTCTCATAGAATTTAGCTCTATATGTAATGGATACTTAGATAAATTAGTTTTATAAGTAATTTTGCAATTGCAATCTGTGGATGAGGGGTGCTGCTCATTTCTAACTTTGATTCACATTGCCTCTATGAATTAATTTCCTTGCAGCAACACTTTGACTGTTTGGCTCTAGGTTTTTGTGTAGCTATTGTCTTGTAACAACTTTCCAACTGTCCATTTGTTTCCTTTTGCTTGTATTTGTGTTGTTGTATATTATTGTTTTGATACAGTGTATTGGCTCTTTGTAATCTTATTTTTTGCTTATTTCAATAAAAAAAAATTACATTAACACTTTTCTATAGTAGTGTCTCCTAACACCCCCATAATTTTTTCCGTATTCCTTCTCATGCTTTTAAAGTGGGAGGACAACACATTTTAAATAATAATGAGGTATGGGAAACTTGATAAAATTTGGTGGGGAGAGGGAGGATAGTATGATGCTCTTATACGATTAGGATGTCGTCCATGTTGGAATATTTAATAATTTGCAGCAGCAATCATTTCTGCCCTGCAGCAACATAAACTTGTAGCAATTAATTTGGTAGGTAGTTTTTGAATTCAAATTACAACGCTCATTTTTTAGCTTGCAACAACCCAACGTATGCCTGTAGTAATTAATGTGTTAGTTGAATTTAAAATTTGAATTGAGCGCTCATTCTCATGAGTTGAAAACAAGTAAATAAAAAACAAAGGAATATAACCGTCAGTTGTAAGAAGTCAGTTTTTTTGTATTGGAGTGAAGAACCTACAACAACAGAGGAAGGGAATGTTCAATGAGACAACAATGCATAGGAATGTTATCAGGCGCAGCACAGTGACAACTACAACTATAGGATTGTAGCTAGTTACAATTTTTTGAGGTGTGAGTGTAGCACCCTTGTATTGGACATCTGTCCAAATAATTTATGGTTTATTTTGTTGTGAAAAAAGAGCTTGTCATTTTTTAGTTTTTGTAATTTTGAGAAGAAGGAATATATGAAAAGCTATTTTTTGTGTGTTTAGTTTTGCCATCTTTGTGCATTTTTTGTGTGTTATTTTATGTTTTGTCCATCTTGTCATAGCAGTGACTTTGTTTTTTTTGCCCCCTACCTACCAACAAGTGGTATCAGAGCCCTATTTTTCTGGGTAGTCAATCAGTCAGTTTGCTATTGTGGATAAATCCCTAGGTTATCTAGGCATTCATCTATTTTCTCAAATATGAGAAAAATGGTAGGAGGTGAGAGCAAAGGTTAGCAACAACCACCAAACTTTGATGGAAAAAATTATGACATAAGGGCTAAGAAAATGAGAACAATATTGGTTGCAAATGACCTATGGGAGTTGGTCATAAATGGGTTCAACGATATCATAGACCCAATAGCCTATGCAACCCTTTCAAATCCTCAAAAGAATCAATTGAAAGAAGTAAGAATGAAAGATGCAAAAGCCCTTAGTTTGATTGAGGCAGCCTTGATTGAGGTTATTTTCCCATGTATTGCAGCAACAAATTGCTTAAAGCAGGCTTGGGAAATATTGCAAAATAGTTATAATGGGACTGATAAAGTGAGGTTAGTTAAGTTGTAGCTCTTAAGAAGAGATTTTGAGACCCTACAAATGAAGGATAGTGAGTCTATTTCAAATTTTCACACTAAGGTTTCAACCTTCATAAATCAACTAAGAATCAATGGAGAAACAATGGAAGAACAAAGGATTAATGAGAAAATCCTAAGAAATTTTCCTACTAGGTTTGATCCTATAGTCATTTCCATTGAAAATGCAAATAATTTTTCTAAAATGATTGTAGATGAGCTAATGGGTTCACTACAAACCCATGAACAACAGTTGAAAAGATCTGCTCCTTCCCTAGGGCAAGCCTTCAAGGCTCAGACCAATGCAAGAGGTCGGGGAAGAGGAAGAAATAGCAGAGGTAGAGGAAGAAATAGCAGAGGTAGAGGTCAAAGAGGGAAAGGAAGAAGAAATTCTAGAAGAGGAGGTTCTGAAAACACATAGGAGCTGAGCAGCTCATAGTCAACAAACTAGAACCAGAAGAAGAACAACAGATCAAATCAAAGGTATGACAAGAGAAATGTCCAATGTTATTACTGCCACAAGTATGGACATTATGCTAGTGAGTGTAGAAAGAAGCAACGTGATCGTGGAGGCCAAAATACAAATGTAGCAAATGAGAACAAGGTTGAAAATGACAAATAGTCCAATGTATTCATTGTTTGCAACCTTGTTGAACGCAATAATGATGAAGTTTGGTACTTGGACAGCGGATGCAACAACCACATGAGTGGTAACTAAAATTTCTTTGCATCCATAGACAACAATATAAAAACAAAAATAAAAAAGGGAAATGATGAGAAAGTCCCAGTCATTGGAAGAGGTGTTGTCAACATTCAAACCAAGAATGGTGAGAGGTAGAAAATTTAAGATGTTTATTATGCCCCCGACATAAAGCATAATCTATTGAGCATTGGACAAATGGTACAAAATGGTTACAAAATCCTAATGGAGAATGGGGAGTGCAAGATATTTGATAAAGGAGGTAGCAAGAAAGTGATGGTTGCAGTGCAAATGACGAGAAAAAAAATGTTTCCTCTAAGGATGCACATATTATCTGAGGCACTCACAATAGACTCACAACAACAGCAAAGTTCTCTGGTGCTCACAATAGTCGACAATGGAATAGCAGTCTGCATTCAAGACAGTCATCAAAGACCCATCCAAACTTTAGCATTTAAGGTTTCAACACTTGAGCTTTTCCAATTTAAGTTTATTGTCTAGGAAAGGAATAGTTAGAGGTCTACCATCTATTGTAGAACCTGATGGCAAGTGTGAGGCTTGCATCTTAGGAAAACAACATAGGTAGCCATTTCAATCTGGGTATTTTATGAGAGCAAGAGAACCTCTTGAACTAATGCACTCAGACATGTGTGGACCCATAAAAACCTCCACTTTAGCTGGAAATACTTATTTCATGACATTCATAGGTGATTACAATAGAAAATTTTGGATCTATTTAAAAAAAAAAATAGAAGCTTTTGAGAAATTTAAATGGTTTAAGGTAGTAGTTGAAAAGGAGAGTGATCACTATATCAAAGCCCTTAGAACAAATAGAGGGGGAGAGTGCATCTCCAAAGAATTTATGAATTTTTGTAGGAATGAGGGCATTCACAAATAATTCACAACTAGGTATACCCCACAACAAAATGGAGTGGCCAAGACGAAGAATAAGACCATTCAAGACATGGCAGCAAGTATGTTGAAAGAAAAAGGGTTGTCACACATATTTTGGGGTGAAGTTGTAGCAACAACAATCTATATACTGAATAGATGCCCCACAAAGGTTGTCTATGATAGGATTCCACAAGAGGCGTGGAAAACTAACAAATGGAGTGTTGAGCACTTAAGGATATTTGGGTGTTTGGCATATGCATTCATGCCAAAAGAGAAGAGGCAAAAATTTGATGACAAAGGAGAAAAATGCATCTTCATAGGCTATAGTGAAGATTCAAAAGCCTATAAATTGTACAGTCCCATCACCAAGAATGTTGTGATCAGTAGAGACATTGTGTTTATTGAGAATGAAGCATGGGATGGAATGGTGGAAGACACCACGGGTATTTCAGTCATAATAACCCTTGATGATGAAGAAGCTCTGGATGACAACAACATAGGGGAAGCTCAAGAGAGCAATAGCTTAGGAAGAAACTACTGTAGAGCATTGGAAAATAATAGCTTTGATGATGTTCAACAAAACAATAACTTTGCAGGTGTTAAGTAGAACAACAGCTCTGAACAAAGACAACAGAGTAGCAGCTCTATGATACAACAAAGCAGTAGCTCCAACAATCAGTAGTACAATAGCTCTAGAGGTCAAAGTAGCAGCAACTCAAAAGATAATTCAGACCCTACACTCGCATCATTGATGCCATGAAAGAAAAAGAGTGTGAGGGAAATTTATGACAACACACAACATGCTGATTTTGATGAGAATTTAGATATTGCATTATTCTCTTATAGTGATCCAACATATTTTAAGGAAGTAGTGATGCAGAGTCCGGAGGCTCAACCTTAATCAACTTGGAAACCTGCCTTCAAGAAGTATCCAGAAAGATTAAAATGACCACATAAAGTAATTCAACCAGCCTTCCAAGTTCTACAATCATCAAAAGCACAATTTCCCAATTTCACTCCTAAACCCCAGTTTTAGTGCAAACCAAGTTTAGGCATTTTCACCAACATTTTCCAAAACACCTAACAAAATCAAGGATGATTAAGATACCCTTTTGCAAGTTATAAAACATACAGGAAAACCAATATCAACTCTTTTGGACAAACTCAAAGATCCAATACTCCTGCCATGGAAAAGGCTAGTGGATTAGCCCACTTTTACAAAGAAAGTACCCTTTAAACTCCACCAAAATTTATGAAACCTTGGGGCAGCAATTAAAATGCCCAAAAACTACTAAATCCACCAATAGTTTCCAGAAATCACTCTTCCAACATAGCACAGCCTAAAACCCTTGATTCTAGGCCTTCAAAAGGAGGGTTTATTGTAAATCATACCTCCAGACCTTTCCAGACTCTGCCACCTATTCAAACACGCATAATTATGCCTGCACAAGCTTTAAACTTCATCACATAGGTTATTTCTTCCAGAAAACTCATAAACCATCATTTAGTTCCTCACTTTCACAAGGAAAATCACCCAA
This sequence comes from Sequoia sempervirens, assembly GCA_007258455.2. NCBI lineage: Eukaryota > Viridiplantae > Streptophyta > Pinopsida > Cupressales > Cupressaceae > Sequoia > Sequoia sempervirens. Next base: position 33,114,957 of record VDFB02000010.1, on the reverse strand, counting down.
ATTCAACCTAGGGCAACACCCAAAACCCACAAACACACTTCCTCTGACTTGCAAATAATTTGGAAACCTATTTTACAACAAATGGGGCCATTCCACCGAGTTACAATTGCTACAGTAGGTGGAATGCCCTAAAAACTCATTTTAATACTCTCAAATCACCAATTTACACCAAAACAGGGCAGTTTCAGTAAAACGTCAATAAAACCCTCTAAACTTAATGAAAATTCACCAAACCACTTTCAAATGAAATCTGACTCTCTCCTCTTTCCAACCATAACAGGGTTGAGCCCGTACAGGTCGTACAAAGGTCGTACCACACGTTTTAGCAGCAAATTTACACACAGAAATTTCCAGAAAGCAGCCTTTTTTTCATTATAACTTCAAAAAAAATGATTCAACAACCATACCTCGACCATGAGAGGCTTATTTAACATCTAACCACCCTTACAAACATCCTCCAACTGGAATTTTAATTAGTTGGACATTGGAAACCAACTTTTTACCAATTAGACCCCTAATTGCCTAGTTTTGCACTTTTAACAATTTGTTGACAATAAGTACATTTTTATGCAACCTTTTGCATTTTTTGAACTAAATAACATCAAAGACCCCTAATTACATCATTAATAGTCTCAAATACCTTATTTAACATAAAAATTACTCATACTATCACTAACTCCTAGACTAACCCTCATAGAATGCACTTTGCAATTACATGTTTTTAGGTGCTCCTGCACCAAGTAGTGAAGCAAGAGAGGTGGTGTAAAGCCATGGATGAAGAGTTGGAGACTATAGAGAGGAACCAAACATGGGAGCTGACTGATTTACCGAAAGGTAAGCAAGTGATTGGAGTCAAGTGGGTCTACAAGACCAAGTGTACAGCTAAAGGAAAAATTGAAAGACACAAAGCAAGGCTAGTTGTCAAAGGGTACAAACAACAACCTGGAATAGATTACGATGAGAATTATGCACCAGTTGCAAGGTTGGAAACAGTGCAGACAATCATAGGAATTGCAACATAACATAAGTGGAAGGTGTTTCAGATGGATGTAAAGTTATCCTTCTTAAACTAAGTGTTGAAGGAGGAAGTGTATGTGGAGCAGCCACCTGGCTATGAAGTCCCAGGGCAAGAGAACAAAGTGTATAGGCTCTGAAAAACTCTTTATGGGCTGAAACAAGCACCTCAAGTGTGGTACAATATAATAGACTCTTATTTGTTGAGTAATGGCTTTAGAAAAAGCAACAGTGAGCCCACAGTACTCTACATCAAAGCAACTGAAGGTGATATTTTAATTGTTGTTTTGTATGTAGATGATATGATTTTTACTAGTAATAGTGAAAACCAAATTGTTGATTTTAAAGAGGTGATAAAAAATGAGTTTGGATGAAATATTTAGGTTTTTTGAAGTATTTTCTTGGTATTGAAGTTCAACAAATAGTGCATGGCATATTTATTTCGCAAACTAACTATACCAAATAGATTCTAAGGAGGTTTAAAATGTAGAACAAAAAACCTACCCCCACACCAACAACAACAGGTCTAAAATTGTAGAAAGAGGATAGCAACAAAGATGTGAACCCAACCCTTTACAAAAGTATGGTTGAAAGTTTGATGTATTTGACATCAACTAGGCCTGATTTGATGTATGCAGTAAGTTTGATATCTAGGTTCATGGAGAAACCTAAGGACACACACTAGTAAGCAGGAAAGAGGATTTTAAGGTATGTCAATGGAACAACAGGTTATGGCATCATGTATGGTGCATTTAATGAATTTAAGTTGGATGGTTTCATGGATAGTGATTGGGTAGGAAATGTGGATGATAGGAAGAGCACATCAGGGTATGTCTTCAACATGGGATTGAGTGCAATCTCATGGGCATCGAAGAAGAAACCAATTGTCTCTCTAAGCACAATAGAAGCTGAGTACATAGCAACAAATGCAACAACATGTTAGGCTATTTGGTTGAGGAGGATCCTTGCAAATTTACAACAACAAGAAGACAACACAGTCGTTTATTGTGACAATGTTTCTTCCATAGCTCTAACAAAGAATCCAGTCTTCCATCCAGACGAAGTAAAGACATTGTGATCCAATATCACTTCATAAGAGAGTTGGTAGAACAAGGTGAGATTGAGCTTCAGTATTGTAGATCCAAGCAACAGCTCATCGAAATCTTCACCAAAGCATTACCGAAAGACAGTTTTGAACTCCTAAGAGATAGGCTTGGCATTGTGGATAGCTTCAGAGATCAACTCTGAAAGGAAGTTGTAGATTAGCAACTGACTTGCAGATTAAGGGGGAGTGTTGGAATATTTAATAATCTACAGTAGCAGTCATTTCTCCCCTACAACAACGTAAACCTGCAGCAATTAATTTGGTAGGTAGTTTTTGAATTCAAATTGTAGCACTCATTTTTGAGCTTGCAACAACCCAATGTATACCCACAGTAATTAATGTGTTAGGTGAATTTGAAATTTGAATTGAGCGCTCATTCTCATGAGTTGAAAACAAGTAAAGACAAAACAAAGGAATGTAACCGTTAGTTGTAAGAAGTCAAATTCTTTTTGTATTGGAGTGAAGAACCTGCAATAACAGAGGAAGGGAATGTTCAACGAGACAACAGTGCACAAAAATGTTATCAGGTGCAGCGCAGTGACAGCTGCAACTACATGATTGTAGCTAGTTACAATCTTTTGAGGTGTGAGTGTAACACCCTTGTATTGGACATATGTCCAAATAGTTTATGGTTTATTTTGTTGTGAAAATAGAGCATATCCTCTATAGTTTTTGTAATTTTGAGAAGAAGAAGGAATATATGAAAATTTATTTTTTGTGTGTTTAGTTTTGTTGTCTCTGTGCATTTTCTATGTGTAATTTTTTGTTTTTTCCATCCTGTCACAGTAGTGAATTTGTTTTTTCTTCCCCCTACATGCCAACATTCTGGGAATATTTTAGTAGATTTAATTCGAATTGATGGAAATATTTTAGGAAGAATTTCATTGTTTGATTTGAGGAAGGGAGCTTTCAAAAAGTGAATGGGGAGTGTAAAATTTAGCAGAGGCGGGAAGGATGCAACCATATTATAATGGTGATAAGAAAGGGATTATGATTTTAGTGAAAAAAAGTGGCCACCATTGTCAATGTTTATTACTTTCATTTTGGAGCATTTTAAGCTAAGAAAACAATGTGGAGGCCTATGTATGCTAAATAAATTCATATTTTAATGTCTAAATCAAGAATTCCTTCAAAGTTGAGTGCATTGGCTTTCTTCACCTTACTTTCCTAAACTAGTATTTAATTTATTTTTTATATAGTCTATCAGTTGAAATGAATTTAATCTCTTCTTCTTTGTTTATGGGTATGAAAATTTTGGGGTAGTATCCTCTCTTATGTATGATTCACATTTCTTGGTGATATTTTGGAAAATTGTACACAGGCTTTGTTAAAATTTAGATGAACCTTTTATAAGAGATCTTCAAATATTTTTATGCGAGCTGAAATTATAAGTAGCATCTTATTTTACTTGGTATAGTGATTTTATATGGTAATGCCATAATAAGTAATGTTATATTATTGACATTTATGACGACTTATTATTATTTTCCTAGCTTATATTGAAATTGGTAATGACCTATGAAATAGATAAATGACGTGGAGTTGAAATATGAATGCCAAGGTTTTTCTGAACAGCTATAAAAATGCATTAGTTACTAGTATTAGAAATAGGTAGATACAATTAATTATTGTTCTAATGTCATTTACTTGTTGAGATCCTTGATGGTATATTGTGTAAATACAAATATGTGTTCCTTTGCATCTTAAGTCAGGTTGATAATTAGGTAAAGATCTAATTATCTTATTGTGTTATGACAATAAGTTCTACATTTAACATTTGACACTGATCTATTCAGTTGACTAGTTGTAGTTACTATTTATTTTTCCTTGCTAAAGTATCAAGGCTGTTTTGTGTTTGTAAAAACACTACCCATGATACAGAAGAAGGTTATTGTACAACTATTGACCTATAAGTTTTATTGTTAGATTATGAGCCTATTCATAGTAAGTGCAAATGATAGTTAAAATGGATTATACTAACTCTTATAAGGGATTATACTAACTCTTGTAAGTGTTGATAGTTTCATGGTTGTGTTTTATTAGTTTTTGGATTAAAATATTTGTTATACTAATAATTTATAAATTAGTATGAGATGTAGACTTGCTACATTAAGATCATCATTTCACAATGTCATCTACACACTACTATTTATACAAATGATAGTTAAAATGGATTATACTAACTCTTACAAGTGTTGATAGTTTTATGGTTGTGTTTTGTTAGTTTTTGGATTAAAATACTTGTTATACGAATAATTTATAAATTAGTATGAGATGTAGACTTGCTAAAATAAGATCACCATTTCATAACATCATCTACACACTACTATTGATACATCCCTTATGAATGGGTTGTCATTTTAGAGTGTCATGGTGTAAATGATACCCTCAAATGCATCAATGGTATGCTAAGTAATGCGAGAAATAAGGGGCCCAACCCTATAATATTGTGCCTAAATGGTGTTATTCTATCTTGTTGAACTAGCCACATAAAACCTTATGTGGTTTTACATCAGGATATAACTTTTAGATGTGAAAATAGTGATTTCAATAATGTAACTTGTTTATTTCTCCACTATGGATTGAAGTACTAAATGAGAATGCTTCATTATATAAGAATAATGCACTATAGTTTATATGGTGTAGACACCTTGAAGGAGAATGTTCTAAGGGATATAATGATAGTTCATTATTATTAGCAATATTTATAGGGCAATGATATAAGATATGAAGTTCTATTTCATAAGTCTAAGTGTAAGATTAGCGAATGAGTTTTTAAGCTCAAATACCCCATGTTTGGAAATTATATATGAATGAACTTTGTATGACATAGTTTGGAATGTTGACATGTTATATTCCAATTACAATGAATTCGACACTTAATATGATTGTGATATTTCATATCATTGAATCATATATTATAGTAGGACAACACTTGGAGCCATAACAAAACTTTACATAGTTATTGCATTGTGAAGATATATTGATTGCCACCATCATGTGCTCAGATATGATTGAATTCATTTTATATTGATGATATTGTTATATGCATGTAATAATTCAAAAAAAATATCCTTATATATCCCTATTGTCTAAGGTGTATTGCTTACGATGGTTGATAATTTGGACCATTGTATATAGAGGTAGTAACCTTGTTCCGAGTAGTAATGGCCATCTTATACACTATATTGATCATTAAATACCGCATATGTGTGTGTTATATTATGTTAAAATATTCCTTTGTTAAAGTCATCCTTTTTTTCTTTGGGGAAATTATCTCCCAAGATTGGGAATTCCTAACCTTGGTAATGTATGTGATGAAATATTTGTTTCTAGAGTACCTATATAGATTATCTTGAGAAAATGTAAGTTATCATCTTCATAGTTGAAATCTTAAGAGAACTACATAGGGATTTGATCTTGTTTGGAAGTGGTTATATAAGTAATCATTGGGTGAAGGATGCCATTGTGACCCAAGTTTGTAGGGGCGATGTATAGGGAATAACTCTAGGGTTTGGAGTTGTTCCTAATCTTGATCAAACTTCCCTCTTTAGTATACTTCCACTTGAGGCTATAATTTTCATTACATGGCTATGAACTCATCTTCCAAACTTTATATGTTCTCAATATATAGGTCTAAGCCAATAGATAAGTAATTCATCATCATCAAGCTTATATACTTTGAGGTATGTTCTAGATGGATTTTTAAATTCTACTCCTCTTGGATTAATTTTTAGAGTCACTTTCATTTTATTTTTCCTTGATGTGAATGTTTGAGGATTCCTCTAGACTTATCTTAACTAAAATTATCAATTTTGATGTGTTGGACACTATGAAATTGTGTCTTGGTTGAGTAATAAATCTAGGTGGTATGAGTTAACCCCAAGGCCTTCATGAGGCCTATTCTTCTAAGAAATAAAGGCATTATAACATTTACATTGACGTGGATATGAATGAGTTATGAAAACCTACTAACTTGCTAGCTTTGAATTTAATGATTATAGACACCTAAATTATTCCACCTAACCCTAATTGTCACCATGTCATCATTAATTGCATCCATTTATCATTTATCACCTAATTAGTTAATAATCATTTAATAATTTATGTTTATCATTAATGTCCATTTATTCATTTATCACCTAATTAATTAATAATCACTCATTATCAAATATCAAATATCATTTAATATATTATTTATTACTTATTATCCATTTATCACATCAAAAATCATTTATTAATTAATAATCCCATTTATCGATTTAATTAAATAATATTTTATTATTTAATTAAGTGTGATTTAATTTCCATTTTTACTCATCACTTAACTCCTCTTTTCTCTTCAGCCAAATGTTCCTTCCATCATCAATTAACTCTTCTACATATTAGAAACTCAATTTTCTCTCACAAGTTAACTCAAGTCTCCATTTTACAAACTTATTATTCATTATTCAATTAAATAAGAATGAAATTGGAAACTTCATGCACACATTCAATATTATCCTCTCATGATTTGAATTGGAAAATTTATAATTTTAGTTGAGTTAACTCACAGATTTTCTAGTTAACTCAAGTTCTAATCCTCATCCGCATCTCCTAGGTCTATAAATTCAGTTATTTTCTTCATCATTGGCATCCATTATATATCTAAGAAAGTCTATTCTATCAAATCTATCACTTATTGTCTTATTAGTGTTATGCTATTTGTGATTGTATCCACATACCTTCAAGGGGAATCAACATCATCAAATTATTTTGAGGTTTGCAATGGATTTTGTAGGTTAGAAGTAATTTAATTTTAGTTCATTTGCATTTAAGTTCTTTTAATTTCTAGCTTATGATTTTCAATGCCTACATTTTGGTGAACTCGACATGAACATGCAATATTTTAATTAATTTTGTTGTCTATGAGCATGATTGTTTTGCAAGTTACATGATTTTTGGAAAGAAAACATGTTCCAAGGAATGCATTTCATATTGTGATATGTGATTTCTAACATCATGTTTGATGTGTGTTTGGAAGAGTTACCATTTATTGGTTTTCATTGATCTACTTATTTATAAGTTTTTTCAACTTCTTGTAGGCATTGGAAAGATGATTTTGAGTTATACGTAGTAATACACACAAAATATTCATGTTAGATTGCATAAATCAGGTATAATCATTCAAAGTCAGCATTTAAAAAAAACTTCAAAAGAACATAATTGCTTCATACTTTATCATTTTTTTATTATTATTTTTAATTTATCAAAATTTCACAAGAAATCTAACCATGCAGTTAGTTTTTCTATTTGAAGTTTTATTTTGCATGTTTTTCATTGACCTTTAATTGCAACTTCCTTTCATTGTCAAAGATCAAGGCACACAAAATAAACATTTTCACATGTCAAAGTGCTAAAAATTTAAACTTTTAACATATTTTTTTGCAAGACGGTTGTTTGAAGATAATTTTTACTGACCTTTTCTCTTTTTGTTTGCTTTGTCTTTATACTTGTTTTTAAAGTCAGCATTTAAAAAAAACTTCAAACGAACATAATTGCTTCATACTTTATCATTTTTTGATTTTTTTTTATAAATTTATCAAAATTTCACAAGAAATCTAACCATGCAGTTAGTTTTTCTATTTGAAGTTTTATTTTGCATGTTTTTCATTGACCTTTAATTGCAACTTCCTTTCATTGTCAAAGATCAAGGCACACAAAATAAACATTTTCACATGTCAAAGTGCTAAAAATTTAAACTTCTAACATATTTTTCTTGCAAGACGGTTGTTTAAGATAATTTTTACTGACCTTTTCTCTTTTTGTTTGCTTTGTATTTATACCTATTTTTAAACAATTGCTTTGTGGGATTAAAAAGAACCTCACATTTCATTTCTTTTAATCCTAAAAGAGAGAGAGAGAGAGAGAGAGAGTGTGTGTATGCTCTTCTCTTGGACGTTTGTGTGATCTTGAGAATCAAAAACACCATTTTTTTCCTTTTTTAGGGGGCCTATCTAGGGATTTCATCACTCTAGAGGATGACCTTAACTCCAGTTCTCTGACATATTTTAAATAGTGAGGGGTGAATCAAAATACATGCCTCTTGGAAGTTACGAGTTTGTCATTTGGGCTAAGCCCTGAAAAACTGTATACCTTTGGGAAGTGAAGGAGAAGGGTGGGTTACCCTCTTCTCCCAATTGTTTTAGTTTCTTTCACTTTAAAATTCATGGATTAGGCCTCACGTGTCCTTGTGGCATATAGATGATTCCTCTAGAAATCCTATATATCCTAGTTTAAGACCTTTCAATGTTGTTTAGTGTGGTGCAGGGTACAATATCATGACTAAAATTACTCACCATGTACTTTCTCTTGTTGTGTTGATAGTTATTCTTTGGTTGGGCCTTGTCCTTCCAAGGTAATGGGTGTAGAGGTGGTACATGACCTTTGCATACCCTAGTTACCTATTCATTTTAATTTATTACATCTTTGGCAATTGGGCCAACATTAAGTTATCCACTTGATTAATTATAGTTTCTCGTGAAACTACATGGTTGAATCTTGATAGCAATATCACAATTCTAGGTTTATTCATGTGTTTTCTATGTCTATTATTGTTAGAATAAAACCTCCCCATTTGAAACCCAACAATGGGGACCTTTTCCTTTTCTAGCCTTAGATTTTTTAATCTTCCATTTTTATTAGTATAGTTTCTTAAATTTTCAAAAAACCCAAAAATGTTTGAAAAACCACAAAATCCTTTTTTTTTTTTGCAAAATCCAAAAAAAAGGTAGTGTTAGTAGGTTCATGCCACCCCTTACTAGGTCACAAGCAAAGGAAAACATGGAATAGAGAAGTACAAGCCCATTTTCAATTGGCCAATATAGTTAAATTAAGGATAACCCTAGAGTTAATGAACAAGACTTGGTAGACCAACTTGAATACTCTCCTAGGTTTGTTGAGTTTATGAATGATGAGCTTACCTAAACCTATTTAGATTGTATTATAGGCTTGAATAAAACACACTTCCTAGAGAAACTTATAGAGGATGGTTCGACACTCTTCGCTAGCTTTGACCAAGCTAAGTTGAGTAAGCTAATTACAAACCAAAATTTAGGTACATCCACTTTTGAAAATTCCTTGTACGAGATTTCTCAAAATGTAACTATAGATATCTCTAATGTCAACCAACCCACAATAAATACCTTCACCATGCAAGAGCTTATAGTTATTTTAAATGTCCAAAACCAATCACATGGAAACTTGCAACAAGTAAATACCAACCCCATTAATACTTTCCCTCCATTAGATGAAGTGTTTGCTACTTTTTCTATTTCTACATTATCTAATCCTATTCATAAGATTATAACCCCACCAACCACTCCTAAACACATAGCAACACACATGTCAACCAAAACCTATTCAAATACCTCAAACATATCAACAACAATCAACACATCAACAATCACTTAACTATCAACAACCAACCCCTCAAAACAACAATACCTACAGCCTCCTACATATAAAAAATAATCACTTAGTTACCAACCACTTCCATATAACCAACAACCACCACAACATATGCCAACTCCAACTCCTAGGAATCTCTTTTCCCAAGAGTGGAAAGAGATGAAAGACACCCTTAAGGGGATGTAATTAAGGACCCTACAACAAACGAAAATAGACACATTTGAAGAACTATGTCCCTACCTCTTTGATAAATCGATAACATCAACCCCTTTCCCTCAAAATTTTGAAGTTCCTAAACTAGATAAGTATAAAGGGAAAGGATACCCACATGAAAATGTTAAAGGTTTCTACATGGCATGCCATGAAGTGTCTTATAATGATTCTTATCTTATGAGACCATTTCCCAAAATTTTAGGAGGACAAGCTCTTGAGTGATTTATGCATCTACTCCATGGATCCATTACCACTTTTCCACAACTAGTCAAAAAAAAATTCAACCATTTCTTCTACAATATAGAATATGAACTTTCAATGCTTGACCTATGCAATGCTAAACAAAGAAATGGTGAGAGTTTTCCTCCTTCCTTTAAATATGGATAAGTCTTGCTGGTCACTTCCCATGGGCTATACCTGAAAAATAGCTTGTCAATATCTTCATCACAAACCTTATCCCAGAAATGGCTTTTCATTTGAAAGTCTATTGTGTCACAAATTTTGATGAGATAATTGAAAAAGGAGTTACCATAGAGAAATCTCTTATTGCTAAGGGACTATTCAAAATCTATAATAAGGACAAAGATAATACAACTCAAACTAATGATAAGTCAAAATTTTGCCCTAGAAGCAAAAAATTCATTAGTGATGGGGTTACTGACATTAAATTTGTCCAAATTGCACCAATAGTGCTAAAAAAAAAAAACTCCTACATTCAAAATGTTATACAAAAGAATCCTATTGCCACACAACAAGGATCATCAAGACCCCCTACAACTAGAAGACACACATACACTCCTTTAGGGGAATCAATAGAAACAGTGTTTGAAAAACTCGTCAAGGAAAACATGATTAGATACCCATACACTCAACCCTTTGGCAAAAGAAAAAAAAAACATCATGATAAAGTTCATAATGAATACTACAAATACCATTGTGTTAAAGGTCATGCCCTCTTAAAGTGCATGCAACAAAAAAATTATGTCCAAGATCTTATTGATCAAGGTGAACTTATAGTGGAAGATCATTCATCCCCCTCACCTAATGAGAAATTAGGTATTTATAAAAATCCATTCCCTAAGTATGACCAAAACCAACCTCCAATGTATATTAAAGGGAAAAACTAAGGCAAGCAAACAAATAATGTCCATGCTACATCCTCCTCATATGACTCAGTAGTGGGTAATATTGATGAAGTCAATCCATAGGTCAATACTATCACTATTAAGGGTCCTAATTATGTTATCACCACTAGGCGTGGTCAAGTCACCATTCAAGGAACACCTCTGTCCTCTTGACAACCTACCCAATATGATTTTATTAAGCACCTTGAAAAGACTCCCAACACAAATTTCTATCTTGAAGCTTCTTAGATCCTCCCCTCTTTTTAGGGACATATTGGTGGTGAGTTGCATCAATTTGTTGATTCATCATTCCTTCCTATCATTGATGTGGAAGTGAAAACACTAACAGGGGGTTTGACTAAGGCAAGCCCTTAAATGGCACAACATTTCTTCTCTCTTTGAATGTGCAGGTTTCAAGTTTAGAGAGGATTGAAGGAAGCTTGAATATCATTTATCCATTATTACATTCAAATCCCTACACCTTGTCAACTCACAAAAACTTGCCTATAAAATTATCTAATAGTGATCTGACAAGTCTGCAAGCAGAAACAAGGATCTCGGTTTTGACATCAAAGGATTGTAAAAACTTAGAAAAAAAGTCATGCAGGGACTTAGATTCCCTTGGGAAACTCTTTCTTCATATTCATACGAGCACTGAACTCTTAGGATAGGTACACAACACTCTACCCTCTCCATATTTTCTTGCAAATCTTTGTTACAGTCTATCAATTGTCAGAATCTTACATTTTTCATATTATGGCATATAGTCTAATTAGGTTAATCAAGGAAAATTAATTCCAATTCATTCCAAGACTCAAAAAGATGTAGACATAGGTCTGATTGGCTCACCTCCATGACTGAAAGTCAATCCAATCACCTTGTTGATCTCTATCTTAATGAAACACTAGAAAAAGACCCACAATCCACACAAAATTTGAATCCTAGGTTTTACACTTTAGATCGAGGGTTCTCTTTTTCTTGTGATGTTAAGAATGATGAGATGAATGTTGATAATATTGATGACATGAATAATGATAAGGATGATGATAAGAGTGATATGAGGATGTTTTGCAGAACATGGTCACTCTCATAGATGTTCAACCTCATAAGGGCCAAACCACTTTGTTACCTGGCATTGCTTTCACCCATATTGGTGTATCCATACATGCACCTGATGGTCCTCTATATATTGCCAGACGTATTAATGAAAAGCCTACATAAGGAATACTCATTGATCCCATGTGTGTAGAGAATGTGATCACTAAGGAATTCTTGTTTATGTGTGAGCTTTATCAAGATTATTATGAACAGTGAAAGCATGGTTGAAAAATCATGATGGGTTTGCTCACCCTATGATAGGTTTGATCACTCTTCCTCTTAAATTTGGACCAAAATAATTAGAAGTATCATTCTCCATCATCCCGACATTAGACCAATTCCATGTGAATCTAGGCTACCCATGGCTATGCTCCATGAATTTCGTCCCATTGGTTATTCATAAGTGCATAAAGTTCCCATTTGAGAACAAAATTTGTATAGTCCATCATAGTGGGTTTAATCCTTTATCCTCTCATGGAAACTTTTCATTAGATTTATTTTGGCTTCAACCTATGGAACCTATTAAGCCTCGTAAGGATTTCTTTTTCAGATCATATCAAAAGTTTAAGGTAAAGCATATAGAAGAATTATCCGTTAGCAATATCCTACCTGAAGATGATAGGTCTAGGGTTGTTCCTCCCACCCCACCAGTCGTGTATAGCTTCAACATGCTTCAATAATTCATCACCATCATGCACCTATCTTCATAGGACACCTTTTCAAGAGGTCTTATCCTTCTCTTTCTCACTTTCATAGAGGAGTTTTATTCCCATTGGGCTTTCTCTTTTTTCTCTGTTTGTGAGAGATTGTTATTGTACACGAGTACCTTATTAGGCATTATTGTCAAGACTCATCTTTTAAGTGTTTATCTTACTCACTAAGTATCCCTTAAGGAGGGTGTTCGTGTGAAAAGATTCATTATCAAACTAGTTAGCATTTATCCTACTTAGTAACACTTAAGCTCACTTAGAGGTTATCTAGAATTTTGTCTCACCTCATGTAAACTCACCAAGTGTCTCAATGCTTCTCCATAGAGTCCTACACTTGTTTCATACTTCGAGGGGTAGTTATATTTTGACTCCTACCTTCTCACCTCTTCATTTGTGGCTTTATAAGCAAGGCTCATTTGTACATTTTACAACACATCACATGCTTATGATATTTTATCATTTGCATATGCTCATTTGTGGATTGTTTTTAGTTTACAAGAATATCTTGGTTGGTCCAATATTATGTTATATTGCATACAGTCCATGATTTATATGAAAATAAAATCTCACATGTTTGAATTTTATTTATTTATTATATGTTGAAATCTTACACTCCAGAGATAAAAACTGTACGTGAAAGTCTTAATTTATGTAGATAGAGAAGTCCATATTACTACTTTGTTTCTCTAAAATCTTTACCTTTCATAGAAAGATAAAATAAGAATACAATAGTTTAGAAATATTTCATTTCCAACAAATCAGTAGTTAAAATTTTTCATTTTGTTATAGTAGGGTTGCAACTAACTTTCCTTAGATTATATTCTATATGATTATGTAGATTCTATTTTGTATGTTTCTGTAGATTAAAAGTTTTAAAAGTTTTCTATTCAAAATTTATTTTAGGCATAGTCATTATTAATTTTTTAATTTCTTATTAGAGTAGGATATTTGAAATATTTTTACAAATAGCCTCAGACACCACCTTTGTCAGTATTTAATCTAGATTAAAGTATGAGACCTAACAACACCTCATCAAGTCACCTTCAACTGGAGGTATTATTTAGGTATTATTTTTATAAAAAAGTGGTATTTTAATAGGATTTTTTTAATATTGTGAAGTTGATGAATGAACTTCATTTGAAAGTACCTTCAAATAAAGGTCCTTTAGATGTCATTCTCCCCCTACTCACATAATTCTCCAAAGATTTTTTTTATTTCAAAGATTGGGTTGGACCATCAAACTAAGTCACCAGGACATGAGACTTTACAAAATTGTAGTCCTCGGAGTAAGCTTTCTAAAAGGTATAATTCTAAATATGTTTAATTTAATTATTATATTTATTTTCTATTTTCTATTGAACGTAGGGTTTTTCTAGACATCAAGGTCTATGTTTAACATACATGAAAAATATAAAAATAGAGAAAAAAATTGTAAAAAATATGTGTAATATGTAATAATGTTCTTATTTCAACAAAAAAATAATAATTTGGATGTATACATACAAATTTATGCATTACAAAATAAAACATGTCTAAGTTATAATTAATCTCACATAAAAAAATTAAAAATTAAAATATGCAACAAAAATTACTAGAAAATATTTTTGCACTAGATGTTAGTGTGAAAAATAATTTTAAGAATTTATATTTTTATCCTTTTTGTATTAAATATACGCATTATGTAATTTAAATGGCACTTTTTAAAAATGTCATTGACTAAATTACATTAAAAATTTCACTAATTATATATATATATATATATATATATATATATATATATATATAGAGAGAGAGAGAGAGAGAGAGAGAGAGACACACACACACACACACACACACAAAATCTAAAAAAACACTAGTTAATATCATCTTCAAATTCTTATTTATTAGTTTCTATAAGTGAAATTTTGGTTTAAAATATTTGTTTCAATGTCTCACTTTGGAAAAAAGTGGAACACATTATTGTAGGATCACCCTATTACCAAAAATGGTATGTTATTTTTTCTTAAATATATTTGGTGGATAATTATGTACTAAGCTTTATGAATGATAATATATAAAAATGTTATGTAATCAAAATTGGGATATTGTCTAATATTACTACTATGGGTTTAATTTCTATTTAATAAATAATGTGTTTCTAAATAACAATTGAATTAAGTGAATGGACTTTGTGTTTGGATAGAGGTCAACTCATTTGGGTTCAATGTGTTACTTATGTGTTGGTAATTTGACCCCAAGACCTAGATAGGACCATTGTATATCTTAGTGAATCCCTCTACATGGCATTGCAATTAGATTAATTAGTCTAGTGTGTAAACCCTTCAAACAATATGTTTTAGATCAATATTATGGTTTTTTCTAAATGTCACAATATTAAACCAATATTGATATAGGAGTTGACTTCTCATCAAAACCAAGGTTGAGAAAGGTACTCTAAAAGGGCATAAGTAGAGGATAATTATTCTCTTAGTGTGGCTTGTCCCACTCATCTTGAGATGATCATTGAAATTATAAAACCTTTGAACTACTTATAGATAATCTTATCACTTCTCCAACATGATAGGAGTTAGGGAGCATGTGTTGGTGTAAATAGGTGTTTTACCTATCTAGTTCCTATTTACATGCTAAGTCCACTTAGGTCCCAGGAAGGAATCTTTCTAGTTAAGCATTTGTTGTCAATTATCTTATCTAGTTGGCACTTATTTAATTCTTGTGTCCTAGGTTGTTATGACTTAGTTGTCTCATGTGATAGGATTAAGACACTTATCATAATCTTGTCTAATCATATTCCCCACCTTGCATATAAGCAAGGCATCATATGTACATTGTCATATTTAGTGTGGCTGCTATTTTGGCATTATTGTATCCTTAATCATAGCATGATATTTCTACCATTTCTCTCATGTGGAAGTTATTTTGTCTTGCAAGTGATATTGGGGTGTTGAGGAGTTCACCATAAACTCCTACAACATGCTCCACAAAAGAAGCATTCAACTATATCAGAGGGTTAATTAACATTCACTAATAGCATGCAGGTGATAGATTCCAAGAGCTACTCATCTTAGGAGATCAGTATTAGCATTGATGTATTGAAAATAATGTGTGTTTCTTGTGCAGGTTCTTCTTGAGGTATGGTTCTCAAGGTTTCAATTGCAAAATTAGTCTACATGATTGATAGTACTTAGACTAGTCTTGGGTGAGGTAAAACTATATGACACCTCAATTATGTTTATCCACTTATAAGATAAATTGTATGTTTAGTGGGGTATAGAAATAATATTAATGGCCTTATGTGATGTATATTTTTACACTCATGGCCTTATCAATGATGAAAATAAGTAGTATGGGATTCTTTTCTAATCATCACAATTGACATTGATCTTGAAAAAGGATGGGACTTGTAATGCAGTATGGGATGCATCAACATTCCTCATTTTGGAACTAATGCACTTAAGGATTATGTGCTAATAAACTAGGTAAAGGGGAAGCTCCTTGTTGTAAGGTTTCCACCACTTCCCTTTTGATAGCTAGTCATTGTGTGTGCATGTGATGTTTTTGTTATTCACATTAGATGTATCCATGAGTTATTCCTATTATGCATATGTGATGTATATATGACATATGCCTAATCTAGCCATGTGAACATGTGATGATTATATTAGATGGTCCTTAAGTGGGTTTGTGTGTGCTTGTACATTGATTTTGGAATGGAACTTATGTTTGATTAGAATGTGTTATCATTCTCTTGTAATTGAATTAAATCAAAAGCATAAGATCAATGAAAAACTGTGATCTAAAGGAAAGGTCAAAGATCTCATCCTAGATGTGAGGATGAAGTTTCTCTATTATTTGTGTAAGAAGTACATAGTCTCTAGTTCCTATAAAAATGATACATAGGTAGAACCATATTGAATGAAACCTCAAGGATTAGGTCTAGGTCTAGGGATTTTTCTTGTTATGTGAGCTTAACTTATCTAGTGAAAGATTATACAATTGTGGTATAAATTTTCCTCCCTTACTATGGTTTGATAAGGTTTAAAAAATTGATAGTTACTATGGGTGGTTATTGCATTGAAACTAGTTTTCTTGTTGGTTATTCTACAATCTCAAGCATTCTCTTATATTTCTATAGTACATCAATACTCTAAAAGCACTCAACACTTCTTTGGATACTTTGCATTTTTATTGTGAAGCTTTCAATAGGCCATTGGACTCCACTCCTTTGGGACAATTTTTTGTTCTTTTTGTTTTGTCTTAGTATTCTATATTGTATTGCTTAATTGGAATCTTTGGATTCTACATCTCTCAACTCTCTTTTATACACATTGGGATGATATCAGATACAATTATTAGTGTTCCCTTATCATTTACTTTTTCTTTTATTAGTTTGATATGCCCTTAGGATTAAGAGCACACACAAATTTCAATATAATTTCTATCTGACTACCCATGGAGGTCAAAAGACCATACTTGGGCTTGACCATTTTGGAAAGCTCCCATGCAATCGACAATTTTTCTTGTCCCATCACTAGGTACTCTCATTGGATTTTTCACATGGATGTTTCATATTTCTAATATTTCCTTTGTCATTTTCTCATTTAATTTGAATAAATCTAATTGAATTCATATTTTCTATCACCCACACCTTTTTTATTATTCTTTGTGCACTACTCTATATCTTTATTTTTCCTATGTGCAAATATTACTAGGACAATCTAGATGATTCATTTATCTATTATCCCTAGATGATAGTATAACATGTATTCCAATATTACTTAAGGATTATAACACCATAATTTGGTATAGTATAGTAATTGCAATGGTGTACTTTCTAAAAATTCTAATTTGGATTCATAATTTCTATTATAATTGTTTTTAACAATAATAATCTATTAATAATTCATTCATTGATTTATCATTTTCCTTAGTCAATAGTATTTCATTTTCTTAAATAAAAAAGTAATATCAATTTCAAGTCCATCTATTACAATAAGCTAGATTGTTATTCTAGTTAGGATATTATTACATTGTATAGCTTAAGTTGCTTTAGAACTTAAGTATTTTTATTTACATAATTCATTTTGGTGAATCTACCACTTCAACCCCAAACATTTCCCTTTCTCTTCTTTTTTTCTTCAAAAATCATATCAAAATTATTTTATAAAATTTTATTTGGGTGCTACCCTCAACCTTGTTTCATAATTCTAAGAAGAAAAATGGTAGCCTTTGGCTAACCTTTTCTAGCTTTGGTTGAAACACTATTCTCTCCCTTGATCAATCCTTCAGATTTTTCTATGTATTTCCTTAGATCCTATTGTTGATATTTCCCCATGGATACCCATGATCCTTTCTCTTTGGAATCCTTACATGTGTGTATCATAGAATATTATTTATTCTCTTTCTTCATTGATTCTTATCCATATATTTTAGATGACATAGTATTCTCTTAGAACATATATATACCTACATGTTTCGTGTATAAAATCTTTAATTTCATGTATGATATTTCCTCTTTTTTGGATATTATGCATGTATTCCCATCTATTTCATAATACTCTATGAACTTTGTCTCCATGACCCATCATGAAAAATATTTAATGAGAAAATTAATTTTGATAATTATTCTACAGCATTTTATTCCCCTTAGTCCATGATGGTAACATGTGTTTTTGTACTTCTCTTCCTCCTATAGCTATATGTTCAAACTCCATGGATCTCTTAGATGATGTTGAGACCTACTTCTCTTACCTCACTACCTATGATAATCCATTTCTTATAGTTGATAATAATCCTTTATTGTATGGATCTCAAACTTCTAATGATAATTTTTCTTTTAGTACCTTTGGTGACTTTTGTTTAAGTGATGTTGAGATCCATTCTTGTCATATTAGTTTCTTATGGAAATATAGACTATTCTTCCCCTCCTTTTTACTTGAAAATAAATTTCATATTATCAATACTATTGAGCATCCTAGAATCATTGATCACTTAACATCATGTTGTCCAACCTTACTCAAATATTGGGCATTGATCTTTCTTCTAGTGATTATTTGCCTACTATTTCCTTTCCTATATTTGAGACATATCTTATTAAAATTAATTATTTTCATTATATTTCTTCACCTTCTTTTCTAATTACCTGTTCCATACCATTTCATTTTCTATATGGGTTGTCATCTATTTCTAGATAGTTAACTTCTTTCCCTACTCTTACCAAACTCATCTAAACTCTCATTCTAATTCTTGCCTCCCCTCTTATCCATAAGAAATAGTTACCTTATTTTTACCCATGCCTTATTTCCTCTTCTACTTTACCCAATTTATTATGTGTCTATGAAAATTTTTAGGAGCCTTCTTTTAAGTTGGATGCTTCTCTTAATCATCGTATTGCTACTACACCCACATGGTTATGCTCTTCTTTGTCCCCTAAAATTATCACATAACCCTATTTTCTTGTTACAAAAACTCTTTATTTCAAGAAAAATATGATGGCCATGGTGATCCTTTGTATCATGTCATGCATTTCTCCACCCTATGATAGAACCATACTTATGATGATTATGTGTAAACCAAATTGTTTCCTAGCACCTAAAAAAATAACTTTAGACTAGTTTTATACCTTACCCATTATTTTTGTACACTCCTTTTTGAGTCTTCAAATCTAACTTCAATCAAGATACTATTAATATAAACATCACTTATCTACTTATAAATCATACCCTTTTATATTATACCTCACAAATATTTTTATGTAATGACTATTCCTTCCAAATAAACATCTTTACCATCCAAATCATCTAGTACTTCACCTTATTCTAGCATAATAACATTTACTTCTTCCTTTTCTCCATCTAAAATAATTTCAATACTTCATTTGTTCTCCTCAATACTTTCTATTTTTTCTAGAATATTCTTTTCCATACCAAATATTTCTTCTACTTTATTAGGAGTATTATCTTCTTCATTTATTCAAATTTTGTATTCTCTTGAAAATATACTTGGTTACTTATAGGGAAACTTATCTTCCTCTCTCCGTGATGGTATATTTTTTTCATGCATACTCTACAACTCTTTATGCTACCACACCTTGCACTAATTCTTTTTGTAACATTTGTTTTTCCCTTTATAAAATCTATTTTTCCCTTCTCACTCTTTTTGTAACATGCCAATCATTCATGCAAGTAAAATTTCCTAAGTTTTCACTTTCAAGTAAATAAACTATGTTACTTTACCATTGCCATAAAATTTCTTTCCTTAATAGAGAACAATGAACATAGATGTCAAATCAATAATCAACTTTGATTTCATTTCCAAAATAATATTTCACATATTACAATATTCCAAAGATTGTGTACAAAGTACATACATAGCTCAATCGAGCTTCAAAGCAATAGATATAGATGGTCCAAGAATCTCCTTTAAAATCTTGGTTGTAGTCACCTATTGAGGAGGAGAAGCATCACTCAACCGATTTTCCACCAACCACGGACTCATATGTGATCCCCTGCACATCTATCATTCAATAGATGGCCATACCTTGCGACGAAGAGATTGGTGAAGTAACCTCATAACGACAACCATTATAAGCTTAGTGTTGTGTCCTACATAAATAGAACTTGTAGAACCTACAGTCCTGAACTAGCATGCATAAATGGATCACGGTGAATTGATAGTGGAGCCAAAGGAAATAACACTACTTTGGCCAAAGTGTTCTCACTCAATACTTCGAGTGATAGTCATCCTACTCACATACACTACGCAAGCTTGATTTGACTTTAGGCCATTATAAGCTATGCATAGGTAATTTCCTTCTATAGGTAGTCTTTAACCTTAGAAATGACCTATTCACTTTCCCCAAAATACAAAGGTATTTCTATTCACAAAGCATTAACATAAGTTTCCCTCTCTTCAATGGATAAACAAATCCCAGGTGTGACTTATGAGCTATCTAAATCAATCAAATAACTTTGTAATGAGTAACCCTTAAGCTATCCTTGTTTCATCATTCCTAGTATATTTATATTAATGATAAACAAACTCTCCTATTATGGAGTATATACAAAACACTTCATAGAAATGAATAAAACAACTTCTTCTCCTTTTCATAAGAAAATACTATGATTCACTAATGCAATCCTTCTCAAGCAATTCCAAACAAAGCAATCAAGACATTTGTTCTTTCATAATAAAAGACTAATAAAAGAAGAATAGATCCTCATTCTTATAATTCACTTAATCCAATAGACTCATATGATTCTTAGCCTTCCAATGATAGCTTGCTAGGCTCCTCCTCAAATTGCTATATTCATTCAATGCAATATCTCACAATAACCTCACTCTCTAGGCTCTCATAAAATAACTCTATCACAGAAAAATAAAGCTCTAGAACATAAGCAACATAATGAAACTACAGAATTTGTGTCCCAAATGAGAGGGTTGGCTCATCTATTTATACTAAATAATGAGACTTTGATACCTAAGGAAATGGTAAACCAATCGAAACCACTCCTCCATGCAAGTCGACTCATCTCATACATCAAAAAGGTGGCAACATTCTAAGTAAATACTCAACTTAGTATTCTACTGATTGACCTCCTTGTTTGACAACAATACTTGACTATTTCAAATATACACATGTTCAAAAGATAAGAATCAAATTTCAAGTATGGTAGACTTCTTCATAAAAATAGAGTATTCATAATATGACACCAAGTTTCAGCCATCTCCCTATTCTTTTGCCCGCAAGTTTATGAAGGAAACAATCAATATTAAGTAGGAAACACATCTCATAGTCGACTCAGTCATAGACTATCAAATCAACATGTTAAGGATGAATTGACTCCCTAATAATAGTGCATAGAATAGTTTGACTAAGCACTTCCATTTGTTGGGTTTTATATCCTTATTTCATGCATTGCAAACACTTTACACAACTTAAAATATCACATTTCCTTTTGCACTTAATCTGAAGAGTTAAATGCACTTTAATATCTACTTGAGCACTATCATATAGTGTGCTATATTCTCATTCATTGACCAAAGAATATACTTATATGAAACAACCTTTATCTTTTACATAATATATGTATAAATTGACCTCTAATACTTTGCATAATATATACAAATTGGCCTCAAATACTTCCTTTATATATATATTCCATGCCAATTAAATATGTATACATTTGATATTCAAATAATAAGATCAAGTTAATCATTCATATATAATATCATTTGTATATATACACATATATATACCTCTATGTACATGTATATGTATGTATACATATATTGATATGTCTGTATGGAAATTTCCATTTGTCACACATACGTATATATCGACCCATGTATACATATTGTTGGATTTCCAATTCACACCTCTGGAATGCAAATTAGAAACGAACAACTATGCACAAATAAACTACTCTTCAAATTAGCAGGGGAAGCTCCCTCTTCGCTGATGATGCTTAAAAATAAAGTAAACTAAATTATTGCCAATCTTTTTGTTCTCAGCTAAGAGCACAAGGTTATAAAACTCTTTGCATCGTACCTGATGTTTTCCCTTTCTAGAATTTCAACTACAAGTAGGCCTACTTTAGTGACGCTTCTAGCAACTCAAGTAAACTCAAAGCTTGGGAGTTAGAAGTAAATAAGGAATGATTTAACATAGATGCTTAAACAAACTCATTTCTAATGCACACCTGAAGACTCATTGTACTTTTAGATGTAAGCTGAAATAAAAATTATATAAGCAGAACACATAAAACCAAATCTGAGACAATAGATCAGAGTAGCATAGCAGGTATAATATTTCCTTTCTCAAATTTATGACAACGATTACACTTCTAGGACAATAGGTTGTAGCAATAATAGACTTATAGTTTAGCAATCAAACCAAAATACACTTGACACAAATTACACATGGACTAAACAATAACTTGCAGGAAAAGGCAGACATGCAAGCTTGCTCTTACACTAAGTGAACAGACACTGAATAATAAAGTTGCAGGAAAAAGTAGGCTTAGCAAAAAAATTTATCATAATAACGGTTAAAAGAAATGGGCAAGGTTTCCCTTATTTATACACAAACAAGGAGTAGGGAACCCTAAAATCTCCTTGCTTTTACAACTAGACTTTCCAACTCACAAGCTTTATTTCTAAAACTAAAACATGACAACTAACTAACAACCAACTAAAACAAAAAGTAGGGAAAGTTTCAACTATTACAATTCAATTTTCTATTTCACAAAGAATAGATAAGCATGAGCCAAGAATAACAAACTCAAAAAAGGAATCGAGTTAACTACTACTTTTAGTTCTATTCTTGGAAATATTCACTGCCCCAAAAAGGTGACTCATTTCTCTCCAAAAGGCTAGTAACTACCTCCTTGAATGTTGATTTCTATTGCAGAATATTGCATGTTTATAAAACTTGAATTGTGATTGTGAACACACCTATGTTCGAAAAAGTTTTGTGTGAACTTTTGAAAACAAGTTGTTGATTTTTCTCCAAAAAGTAGATTCCCAAAAAAAAATTGACGTATGGGTTTTGTAGAGAATCACGTTCCGGAGAGACCCATTTAATTAGATTTTGAAAACTTGCTGAGGTTTTCCTAAAAAAGCACGAAAAAAGAAAATTCTTGAAAATATAAAATTTCCAATCTTTAAGAGGATCAAAAAGCAAGCAGACCCAAATCGATGAAATTTGAAAAGGATGACCCCCTTTTTTTTAAAAGTGATGCATTAGAAATTTAAAGCAGGAAAAAGTGTGCCTCTGTGCTTGCCAATCTTGAATCCATGAAGAAGACTAAAAAAAGCGCTCTGTTTGAGCCTCCAAATCTTGATGAGAAGAAAAATATATCTCTCTTCCTCTAGATGCCAACCTACAAAATATGAAGAATAAATGCTAAAAGCCTTCTTAAATGGAGTTGGAGACGAAAAAGTGCTTTATTCTCCAAGCTTTAAAAATTTGAAGTCAAGCCGGAAATAGAAACATCAAATGTAGACACTTTTTTGAATGATGAATGATAAAACTTGAAAAATTCTCTAAGGCATCGAACCTTGGGTGCCCCTAGCTAGCTGGGGCACCTTTCTTTAGCAGAGTTAGAAAATTTTCAATATTTTCAACTTTTTACTTGTAAAGTGCCTCCATTTGAGCTTCCATTCCAATCGTCTGATGAATCCCATGAACTAGTTGACCGATTCGTTACAAAGCCTGATCGAATTTGGAAAGAATCTTTTGGAGGCTGCAAACCCTAAAAATAGCTTCTGAGTGGTCAAAATCTTGGGCGCCTCTGGCTAGCTGGGGCACCTTTACTTGCCAAAGTTAGTTCTTTATTCAACTTTTTGCTATCTCTTGATTCTCCACTCCATGATTAGAAGCTTCTTATGCATTGAATGTAAGAGACTAAAAAATATGTTAAGGCATGAACAGCTAGGCGTCGCCTTGACTGGACAAGGGAACCTAGCATCTCTAGTGTTAGACAAATTTTTACCATTTTCAATATTTTCCAACTTCCCTCCATTCTTTGTTTCATGAATTTCTTTCTCCTTTGATAAATCTGTGCAGCGTTTGAAACTTTGAATCTAATACCTAGCAGTTGACCATCCTCCATTAAAGACCTTAGAGCTCTTTTTTATTCTTCTGAAAAATAAGAATAGACCCACCAGAGAAAAATTGATCTTTTGACGATTCTAATTGGATTACCGGATCAAGAAATATTTTCAACCAATCAAAATCAGTTTGAACCCTAGAAACAGAAATTCTATTTTTAGAAAATTTTGCCAATATCCATTTGAGGAGAAACCTAGAAAAACCTAGAAAAGTCTATTTTTAGAAACTTTCCTAAAACGTAGGGCTAAAAAATTGAGATCTAGGTTTTGTAGATAACTTCGTTCTGAAGGGACCCAGATCGTCATATTTTGAAAATTTTGAGGTTTTTTACCAACATGCATGACATACAAATTTTCCATTTTTTTTTACTTTTTTGACAATTTTTACTAGACTTTTTAACACTTTCAAAATACCTTAATGAAGCAAAAAATTTAATTTTGGGTATTACACACACACACACACATATATATATACATCCGATTACACAATCAAGCACACATACAATTACTATCTTATTGATAAGAAATATACGTGTGATGTAGATGTACATATATACATACATGTCGCATTGTCCTCTTGATAACACCATGCACATAAGCAACCTGTTCATAAGCGTGCATAGGTATGTCTACCTAAGTACTCTCATGTATGTGTTCCTTCATGTGAATGGTTTATTGTTGACATGCATATGCATTCATATACATACATTCACATATGTCCACCTCATCAATCAAGCATAGTAGCATAAAGAAGAACCCATAAACTCCAAACACATAAACATCATCCAAGAATGCACTCAATAATAATCAAGATTCTTACTAATGCAAACACATCATACTAAAGGATGACTTACCAATTCCCAACACTATGACTAGACTCACCCATTCTACTATGAGTGTGTGTGTAAGCTCAGTTAGGTTTTGTTACATGTTACCCGACCAAGTTCTTCTTCCTGAGTGATACTTCCCCTTGCTCATGGAGGATTGAATATGAACTTGCATCCAACTTAACACATTCCCATGGTAGTTAGTCGTTCATCAAAACAAACATTTACATAATTTTTCATAGTTATAATATCTAATTCATTAACCATTCATTTCTCATATATGCATTTCATCACATAACATTAAATGAAACAAACATTCATTCATAATTCATTGATAACAAAGTGCAAGCACATATATTTCCAATCAGAATTCCAAATACATTCACACATGCAATAATTTACCCTAGCTTAGTAATTGTAAATAGGTAAACACACAATGGGGTGTGACATACTCCCCCCCTTGTGAATCATCATCCTCGATGATTTTATGTAGCAAACATAAACTAAACAAACAAATAGCATTGTTTTCAAGTACTTTCAAAAGCATGTAAGACATGTGGAAACTTTTGTTGTATCTCAACATAGTCTTCCCAAGTGGTAGAGTCTTTTGCATACTGGTCCCACTAGATTTTACACTACAAAACTTCCTGATTACATAAGTGAAGCTTACGCATTTCAAGCACCTTGATAGGCTTGATTGTTGCCACTTTGGGGTCCTATACTTGTAAATCATTCCAATATATTACATGATTCTCTCCTAGTATATACTTCTTTAAGTAAGAAATGTGAAAGGCGTTATGCATCCAAGCAAGATCTGGTGACAACACAATTTGATAAGCTACATGATTCACTTCCTCAAGAATCTCAAAAGGACCTACATAACACAGAGCTAATTCGGATGAATTTCCAAACTTGATGGAAATTTTGTGAGGTTTAACCCTTAACAACACCTTGTCACCTACTACAAAATTTTGGGGTACTCACTTTGCATCTACATAGCTTTTATGTCTATCATGGGCTTTAGCTAATCTTTTCTTAACAATCCTCACTTGTTCTTCCATTTCAGCCAACATTTCTAGCCCAAGACTCACCCTATCCTCAAGTTTATCCCAACTTATAGGCATTCGACACTTTCGACCATATAATGCTTCAAAAGGAGCCATCTTTATTGTGGAATGGTAGGATTTGTTATAAGCAAATTCCACTAAAGGAAAGTAATCTTCCCACTTGTATTTTTGGTCCATGCAATAAATTCTAAGTAGGTCTTTGAGTACTTAATTCACCCTTTTTGTTTGTCCATCCATTTTCAGATGATATGCTAAGCTTATATTTAGTTGAGTCCCAAGTGTGGAAAATAAGGTTTGCCAAAACCTTGAGGTGACTCATGCATACCTATCTAAGATCATCTTCTCAGGAATCCCATGTAGTCTAAACACTTCTTGAATGAATTTTCATGCTATGACAAGAGCTCCATCAGGTAGATTCTCAGGTATGAAATGTGCTACCTTAGTAAGCTTATCCACAACCACAAGAATGGCATTGTGCTTATTCCTTGACATAGGCAATCCTTGCACAAAGTCCATACTTATGACTTGCCACTTGCTTTATGGAATATCATGTGGATATAACAAGCCTGTAGGATGATTATGTTCAGCTTTCACCCTTTGAAATTCTAGGCACCTAGCCACAAATCTAGCATCATCTCCTTTCATCCCTTTCCAAAAATATAATGGCTTTACATCGGCCAACATTTTTGTCACACCAAGGTGTCTAGAGTATGGTGCTTCATGAAATTCTTTCCATACCAGATTTATTAACTCTTCTAAGTTAGGTACATACATTCTCCCCTTATACCTAAGTAATCCATTGGGTTCAAAATGAAATCCTTCATACCTTGCATCTTGTGAATTTCTTGTGAGTGTTTGGTTAACTTACATATAGTACTCATCCTCTCTGCATTTTTGAAATACTTAACCTTTAAAGTCAGTTTGGATTGTCACTATTGAAGCAATATGACGTCTTTGGCATAAGGCATCAACAACCCGATTTTCTTTTCCCTTGATGTAGCTAATATTGAAGCCATAATCAGATATCAACTTTAACCATCTTCTATTCCTTGCATTCAGATTAGGTTGAGCAAAGAGATATTTCAACCCATGATGATAAGTTTTGATCTCAAAGCACAATAGCACATCAGGCAATTAGCGCCAACTTTGGCGCCGGATTTTAGTGTATTTTGAGCACATGAGTTGGACAATTTGGCTGGCATCAAACTCAACGCAAATAGGCATGGTTAGTTCAGCATCTATTTTTGCACCAACTTTTCCACCGTTTTTAGCGCTAGAATTAGCATCGATTTTATCACCAAAAAATCATGGCACCTTTGTTAGCGTCGAGAAGTAACGATGGAAATGGCGCTGGAATTGGCACCCAATTTGGCTTCCATTTTTTCTTTCATGTCTACTCCCATTTTTTCTTCTAATTTTGCTCCCATTTTATCGCCGGAAAATCATGGCGCCTTTGTTAGCACCTAAAATAGTGTCAAGAAGTAACGATGCAAATGGCGCTGGAATTGGCACCCAATTTGGCTTCCATTTTTGCTTTTGTGTCTACTCCCATTTTTTCTTCTAATTTTGCTCCTATTTTATCATCGAAAAATCATGGCGCCTTTGTTAGCGCCTAAAATAGCATCGAGAAGTAACGATGGAAATGGCGCTGGAATTGGCACCCAATTTGGCTTCCATTTTGCATCCAGTTTTGCTTCCAGTTTTTCCTCCAAGTTTTCTTTGGGTTTTGCTTCCAAGTTTGCTTTCGATTTTTCTTCCAGTTTTGCTTCCAGTTTTACTTCTGATTTTTCTTTTGGTTTTTCTTTCGGTTTTGCTTCCAAGTTTGCTTCTTGTTTTGCTTCCAATTTTGCTTCCAATTTTGCTTCCAGGTTTGCTTCCGATTTTGCTTGAATTTTTCTTCCAAGATTGCTTCTAGTTTGCTTCTAGTTTGGCTTCTATTGTTGCTTCCTTTTTGCTTCTAAAAATGCTTCTTGTTTTGCTTCCATTTATTAATTTAATATGTTTTAATTCAATTTAATTAGTTAAATATATCGTGCCTCTTAAATAACTCATATGATTATAGAGTACGTAATTTAATTATTTAACTCATGACTAAATAACAATATAATTATTGTAACATGATCATCATCTATAATTAAAACAAGTGAATCAAATATCTATAATTTAATTGAATTTGACAACATCCATCCTAAGTAGTAAATTAAAATCATCATACTTAATAAATATCCATCCAAAAATCATCGACCACTTTTAATATATATAAATTGACAATTCAATATTGATAAGATCATCATCATATATAACTAAAACAAGTGAAGGTCAAATATTCCAGTACATCAAAAACATGTCAAAATGATACATGTCCAACAGTCGACATAAGTGAAAATGATACATGTACAAATGATATAAATAAAATTGATAAATTATGTAACTCAAATTGATACAAGTCAAGATGATACATGTCCAAATGATATAGTGAAAATGATACATGTCAATATGATACAACTCAACAATATAGTACAATAGACCATGAAAATGATACATATGATAGTAATCATGAAAAGAGTCATCATAACAATATATCAACAATGATCCATGATGTAGTCTAAATGATCATGAATGTCACTGGTTACTATCACCAACTGTCTCATTATCATCATCACCAACTTGATCATCATCGTCGTCGTCGTCGTCGTCGTCATCATTGTCATCGGCCTCAGTGTCTTTTGTATCTTCATCATCATCATCCTCTGCCATGTGGTCTGTACCAGCAAAACCAATATTTTGTGGATCTATATCATGTTGAGGATCATCTTGATCTTCTGGAAGACCGGTGTTCTACAAAAAAAACATTTAAAATGAAAAGTTATTATTTATTTCATGCAATAATTTATTTTTCTATTATATATCTAATATTAAAACATATGAGACAAAACCATAATCATATTACATCATATCAAAGTGCACATACCATAATAAAATTTCAAAATAGTTACAGCTAACTGGTGAGTCGGGACAAACTTAGCTTTAAAAAACAAAGCCAATTAGGCTGGCAGACTTGTGGATCAAGCCGCATTTGGTGGAAGAGGAAGAAAGATGACTAGAACTCTGGAGACCCACCATAATGGATTTCAATATTCAACCATGAGAGCAGAAGAGAGAGCCGATATCATGTATCAAAACATTAAGCATGCATTCTTCTAGCTAGCAGAGAAGGAGATGATTACTTTGCTTCATTTTCATTTGCATAACCATATCACGGTGTGGGAACCAAGAATACCAAGGATGTTTAGTTTTATGTGGAGGTAATGGATGTGATCCAAACTTTAGGAGGGGCAAGAAGGTCAATGTATGATCCTGATGAAATTGACGAAGAACAACAAGAGAGGGACAAGAAAAATAAAATCAATACAAAGTTTCAAGGATTTGTCAAGCAGTAAGAGAGCTATGGGAGCAGCCTCATCTAAAAGATTTTGAACTAGATTTTTATATACCATTTGGAGAGCTTGGTTTTCATGGAGTTCCTTTCAAAGACTCTGCTTTTATTGTTCCTACGGTAAAATTTTTGGTAGAGTTGGTGGAATTACCTTTCTTAGTAATCACTATTAGTGAGATTGAGATTGTTAACCTTGAGAGAGTAGGACTTGGGAAAAAGGAATTTGATATGGCTATTGTTTTCAAAGACTTCAAGTGGGATGTACTCGCATTGATGCCATTCCTCAATATTCACTTGATGGCATCAAGGAATGGTTGAACTCCATGGATATAAAGTATTATGAAAGAAGAATGAACTTGAACTTGCGGCCAATTTGAAGAGTATTACTGATGATCAGATAAATTTATTGAAGATGGTGGTTGGGAATTTTTGAATATAGAAGCTAGTGATTCTGATTCTAATAATTCAGAAGAGTTGGATCAAGGATATGAACCCTTTGATGTAGAAGAGGAATCAAATTCATATTTCATGTAGCCACCATCAAGAGTGTTACAAGCCAACAAGATGGAGGGAATTCTTATATAAGGATAATTTTCAATGTTGCAGGTACCGACTTTAATGCCAACTACAATGGAAACATTGAAATTCCCTAGTAGTATTTATGTTAAGGAAATTTCCTTTAGATGCAAGGATTCAAAGCACATCAACCATGTGGTACAAATGATTAAATCCTAGAGACAATTCTGTAGCAATGAAAGAGTTTGAAAAGGCAGAGAGAGCTACACTGGTGACTCAGGAGAAACTTCAACTTTCAAAAACAAAGCCAATTAGGCTGGAAGACGTGTGGATCGGGCCAGCATTTGGTGGAAGAGGATGAAAGATGATTAGAACTCTGGAGGCCCACCATAATGGATTTTGGTATTCAACCATGAGAGAAAAAGAGAGAGCTGATATCATGTATCAAAACATTAAGCATGCATTCTTCGGCCCAAGAGAGGAGATGATTACTTTGCTTCATTTTCATTTGCATAACCATATCATGGCATGGGAACCAAGAAGACCAAGGATGTCCAGTTTTATGTGGAGGTAATGGATGTGGTCCAAACTTTAGGAGGGGAGATCCTGATGTCTACCAAGAGGCATAAAGTCAGATGAATTAAGTTCACCTACATGTCTTCCAAAGTTTACTTCCAATTTTTATGACTATTTTTCTTGATTGTCAGAGTTTACTTATAAATTTGAAATTTCTTTATGGTCATTTTGATGAGGATATATTCAGCCAATGTGTAAGCACCTTTTTTTTGTATCACAAGCATCTATGCATTGCAAGAATTCTGATTATCTATGGTCTACATCTATGTCATCTCACTTATTGGATCTTCTATTTCAATGTTTTATATGGCCTTCTCTATTTGAGGTAGCACCTGACAATCCTACCTCCTTTCCTTAGTTGAGAAGTGGATTTGAATTTGGAAATACTGCACTTTAAAACTAGCTATGGTTTAAGGAGAGATATTCTAGCTTTGTTGTTGACACCCTCAATCTTCAATAAGGACTTAGATGCATGGACTGAAATGCAAGCTTTCAAACTTAGATTTGAATGTGCATAATTTGATTGATTATGGTTTTCACAGGAATTTGTCTTTACATGACTATTTTGGATTGTAATATGTGTAATAGTGACTGCTTCCTTATCAAGTTTGACTACCCTTACTCAGAATTCCTTGGCCTTTGGACTCGATACAAAATTGTGCATTGTTATTCCATATTTGTAACATGTAGGACATTTAAGGGGTACAACATATAGAAATTCAGTACTGTCATCCAAGGAAAACTTACAGATGGTCTATCAAGAACAACATAAAATTCTTTTATTAGGGTTAATGCTTTCTTCCTCCACGCTACTGATATTTTCCCCAAAACATTTTTTTTATTATTTCAACACATCTCAAAATTCAATGTATTGATTAACATTTGTTATGCATTTCAGTTGTTTATGCAAATGATGCATATATGTTAGCTCGATCAGTGTTTTTACTTTGATATTTTTACTTCTATGACAACCAACCATTACACATTTCATCTACATCCTTCTACTATTTATTCATGCACATAAACAGTCATCTTGTAATCATAAGATTTGAGCTCTATTTACTCATCCTACGCATCAATAAACAACTCAACACAAGAGATGCAAATTGACATATTAACACAACAATATCCAACTAATTTATTGAAAATCAACTATTGATACCTCATTCTCCATTCAGAGTACAAAATCGTTCCACTTTTTGTTTTGTAACATATTATTTTCAAATTTCTTTGGATGGCGTCCATATTTCTCCTTCTGTCAAAACATGGCACATAGACTACTTAAACTAATTAATATGCAATCATTTACTTTTTCCAAGGAAATTAAAAAAATATATCATTTAACATATTAAATATACTTACAGATGTATAGATCAAGGCTTGTAAGCCTTTCTGGCCACTGCGATGTGTGGCACGAAGTTTCTCAAGCCTAGCCTTGGAGGCCTTGTCCTGAAACATATACTAATTCAATTTAACTATGCACAAATAAAATTTAAATATTGTTTAATAAATTTGATATAATCTTATGAGAAAATTCAAATACTTGCGTACTCTCCTCACCAAACTTCCTCCATGCATCAGACTTCTCATATGCTTTTACAAGCTCTTTCCATACTTTCACACTTACATCAATTGGCCTTCTCTTCTGCCTTAGCTCAGGAGGGATTTTTTTTATCTTCTTTGTTTGGTTGCACCAAAATCTCTTGCAGTTTTGAGACATTTGTAGCTTTATCTTCTTTGCAGACCAACCTGTGCCAAAATTAATCTCCATGTCATGGATAGCTATTTTTTTTAGTTGCATGGGTATCTGTGAGAATGGAAAATGTAGATGGTCTTTGAACCGTTGAAGGCATGATTCCTTCAACCTATTCACAAATGTTTTCCCAGCATTCATCATTCAGACTTCCCCTAAAACCACCTCGTATTCTATCTTTGTATTGTAGCTACCAATGCAAGATTGATAACATGGCATGGTGGAAGAAGTATGTGTCCCAGGAGTGGCTGGGCATCAGAAGTCTCTGCTCCCTGTTCCAAATTCTTAGAGTTTACTACCACTGATTTCCTCCTGGATATTTTGTTCAATCCAGGACTAGTTGGGGAATCAATTGATTCCCTTTCACACAATTGATTTGTTTGCAATGTTTGAGGGGTGTTACCAGATTGTTTTTATATGTATCTAGAAAGCGTTGTCCAATCCACAATAACCAATTTGTTCACTGCCTCTACCCCCAATATGGAAGCCAATTCCTCTTTATCTTTGTCAGTCTCATGTCCCTATATATATATTTGAATTATATTTCTTCTTTTAAATTTTGAAATAAAAAAATAAAAAGTAAAATTCAAAGAAACAATGGAAACATTTACAAATCTATAAATTAACAATGGATTACCTCATTGTGGCCAGAGTCTGCTGACAATGCTTGCTTCCTTTTATTGCTTGAAATTTTGAGGTGACCTAGGGAAAATTATTTCCGTCCAGTCTGTGGAAGCAAAAAAAGTACACACTGTCAGGTATGAAAGTTTTCGTCCAGTTCGTGGTATGAAAGTTTTGTTTTGTGGGAAAATATGTTCACTAGGTTTTCTTAGTGTTGATAACCTAGGGAAAATATGTTGTTCACTGGGTTTGCTTAGTGTTGATAACCTTATCATGAAAACTATTTCATAATGCAATCTTGCACGAATTTGTCATGGTATCGGTGACTGTGGTGTGACTGGGCAAAACCAAGTGGTTTATGTCTTTATTTTCAGTAGTTGCTCAGCAGTGACATGTTTGCTGGGTTTGCTTAGTGTTGATAACTTAGGAACTTAGGACAAATATGTTCGTTGGGTTTGCTTAGTGTTGATAACCTTATCATGAAAACTCTTTCATAATACAATCTTGCACGAATTTTTCATGGCATTGGTGACTATGGTGCGACTAGGCAAAACCAAGCGGTTTTTGTATTTTTTTTTAGCAGTTGCTCAACAGTGATTGATCCAATTCCCATATTTTCCAAACAATTCACTATTTCCTTGATACCTAGGTTAGGGAAAGAATACGGAGGCATCCTAGCTTTGTGCTAGAATATTTTGAGCCAAAGCTCAAATGGGTAGGGTAAAATTTTTTGTTGGTTTCTCAAAGGTTTTACAATTTATAATGATGGGACAATTTAGAGGTTTCTTGGCAGGTTAGGCCATGAACCAATAAACAATCACAAATTCAAATGCAATACAAAGAGCAGTAAACAATCACGAATTCAATGAAGAAAAAAAAAATGTAACCTTACCTATGGTGTCGCAAACTAAATCGAATTTCTCATCAGTTGCCGGTAGCGCCCTGCTCTCTTCTTTCGCGTGACATTTTTCCCTTTTTTGTCGTCTGATTTCTTCCTTCATGTGGGAAATTTTTAAATTTTCAATTTTGATTCAGTAGTCGGTGCTTTAGTCAGCGTTAGTTAACGCCAACTTTTGGCTATTAATGTAATCTGTTTGGGACGCCTATCATTGCTATATAGTGACTATTTTCATTGTTGTGTATCATAGGATCCAGAGTGTTGGAAATACTTCCAACTCCTGCCTTGTTTTGGTGACCACTATTGTCTTGTGGCTCCTTCATCAACTTGGTGCGATAGAGCATTTTTTACAGCGGTCTTGCAAGGTGCTTCATCCTTCTCGGCGGTAGTATAGTGAAATCTTTTATGGCAGCATGCAAGTCTTCCTTCTGCTCCTGGCGGTGTTGTGGTGACTCCCACAAGTCTTCTACAATTGGCATGTGCTAGTGCGGTGACCACCGTTGTCCCACAGCTCCTTCATCAGCTCAATGCGGTAGAGAGGTTTTTACCGCGGTCCCAGAAGTTGCTTCTTCCTTCTCGGCGGTAGTGCGGTGAAAGCTTCTGTGACATCATTTTTATTCACAGAGGAGGCCATGGAGAGAGGACATGGACGACGTAGAAATACTAAATCGTTGAGAGGAAACTGGGTGGAAATAGATGAGACAACAAAATCTGCAAATACAATAGAGGTAAGAAGAGAAAGCAACCTCAACCAAAGGAGGAAGGTGTTTATGAATTCACAAATGCTACAACATAGAGGAGATATCAATATGTCAAATACATGACTAAAGTGAGGTTTTTTGTTGGATAGCATACTCGTTGAAATGATATAATTGGTGTATGATAGGGGAAAGACGATGCCATGGCAACAAATCGTGTCATATCAAATGAGAACACAACGGATGAAGTGGGACATTAGGTACTCAAATTTTGACTTAACTTAGGAAAAAATGATCTGATGGCATTTTGTGATACGTCCATCTTTTTTCATAGTATTATTGAAATTTATAATGTATTATCCAATATTGACATAAATTAATGCATGTTGTTGATTATTTTAGATGGAGATTGGAGAAAATGCAGAGCCTGAGCGTTCAACTAGCAAAAGAAGAAGATATGTATGTGGACATGGACCTAAAACTATTAAATCGTGTAGACGATAGTGGGTGGAAGAGGATATGACAATGGATACTATAGACACAACAAATGATTGCACTGAAGAAGAGGTAGGTATATATGTTCATACAATTTTTATTTTTATTTTTTAAGCCATATTTGATTATATTTTTTGAAATTGATACATTTATGATTTATCTAATTGTTTCCAAACGTTAAATAATGCTTGCATTTGTTGATAGGTAGAAGATATTGATGAAACACATACTAATACCCAAGATCCAACTAGGTTATTAAGATTTGGATGGGATGATCCAAACCATCCTTTAAACCATACCAAGGCGACAAGAGCAAGATTGAAGAGAACACTACCACCTGAGAAATTTGAAGAGCTGATGAGAGTCGCATACATCGATGACATGCCACCTAGCCTTAATGATGATGATCATGATAGTGAAAATGCAGTGCATCAAGAAGGATTGAATGAAATGCTTACAGGTTTCTTTGGGGATGGAAACAATTATGACAATAATGATGATATGGTTGACAGTAACAATGATAGAAGGGGTAATTACCACCAATGTAATGTTGATGATAACATCAAAGACTACATCAAGCAAGTAGAAAAGATACCCATGTTCAAATCAGGTGCAAGTAGAACCTCAAAACTGGCATGCACATTAATATTATTAGAAATCAAGTCACTATTTGGTTGGTTAGACAAAGGATTCACTACCCTACTAAAGTGAGTTGAAATCTATTCTAACTTTGCATTGTCAATTGGTGTACATAATTTGTAAACATTCATCAACTTCATTTATATTTCTTTAAGGGGATTTTAAAACCATATATTGTATATAAATAGTCCTAGTATAGATTGACATATCAAACATGTTCATCATAAGTCAAACATTCAATTGATTTAATCTTTGGCAATCTTACAGGGCACTAAAAACTAAAATATTCCTTGAAGAGAATGTGTTTCCATCAACTTGCAGAGAGGCACATCTGTTGTTGGTTGAGTTGGGGATTGAATATAAGCAAATTCATTCATGTAAAAATGATTGCATTTTATACATAGATGAATATGAAAACAAGGTAGAATTCCCTGTATGCAAAGAGAAGAGATATTTTACAGATGTACAAGGTCCTACAGTTCCAAAGAAGGTTTTACGTCACATGCCAATTATACCTAGACTTCAATGAATGTTTCATTGCAATTCAGTAGCATAATTGATGGACTGGCATGCAAAGAACAAGAGTAAAGATGGATTCATGCAAATTTCGGCTGACTCCAAAGCAATGAAACACATAGAGGAAAAATGGCCAACAAAATTCAAAGATGAACCCCATAGTATTAGGTTTGGTCTTGCAATTGATGGAGTGTGCCCATTCTCTTTCCTGAGCTCAAATTATAGTGTTTGGCCAGTTGGATTGATAGTATACAATATTCCCCCATGGATGAGTGTTAGAAAGGAGCACCTTATGCTGACTCTCATTGTTCTAGGAAAACATCAAGTTAAAAATGTGGATGTTTATCTTGCGCCTTTTATTGATGAGATGCAACTTCTATGGAAAGGCATAAGAATGTATGGCATATCACGTCCTCCATAAAATAGGTCCTTCATGTTGTATGGTGTGCTATGTTGAACTATTCATGATTTCCTAGGACTTGGTGTTTGTTCTGGTAAGATAAAATATTTACGTATTTACATTCATAATTTATTTTCATCCCAACTTTCATACTTAGTTTTATACTATTTTTGTTGATGTTATTAACATTACGCAGGGCTTCAAACAAAGGGGATATTTTTATTTCCAAGATGTGTAGAATTGATGAGGGCACAGCCTGAGACACAGAAAATAACCCACAAACAAGAGAATAATTTTATTATTCAAAAAATGGAGCTTCTTACATGCAGAGGATCTCAAATCCCCAAGTTCTACAACACATGCAAGTTATAGAAAGCTACAGAATCACCCTTTCGCAATATGCGAGCTTGTCCCCAAAAGTTACCCAAAAATTAGAAACCCACCCATAAATAGAGCTCCTCTTTAGTTTGGAGCCAAAACAACATTCAAATTTTAGTTTAGGTGGTTTGGGCCGAAAAATTACAACTTGAAATTCAAATTTCAAAAGAACATTTGCAATTGTATCTTCTAGAAAGTCAACTTCCGGGGCCACAACTTTTGATCGGGGCTCGAGACCGAAGCAAGGTCTGAAGTCAGAAAGCGTCGCTCGCGATTTTTTGGCTTGGGAGCTCTAAGTGCCTCAAATCCAACTCAGAAGATTTTCAGGTGCAAATCTGGAAAACTAAAACTGCAATATCTTTCAACCCAAGAACCAAAAATAAAAACCGTAAATTGGGAATTTCATTATGACGAAAAGGGTATCCAAAAATGTAAAAAAATATAGAAACCGAGAAAATTGAAATTTAACTATTTTTGGGTGATGCCAGATTGCCCTTACACCACTGGATGCTCCTGCATCAAGAATAATTTCAAGGGCGATATTCTAAATATCTACATAAATTTATTTACGCAAACAACAAGGTTTTTCTACCACTAGATCATAGGTTTAGAAATCGCCTGAATAATCAATTTGATGGAAAAGTTGAAAATAGAGGCCCTCCCATGATTATGGGTCCAAGTGATTGGCTTAATAAGTATGAAGATGCTTAATTGAAAGCTTGGGAGGATTTTTTTGATCGGGGTGATTCAATTGAAGAACCAAAATAAGTTGTAGTTAATATGCTAGAAGGAATGAAAAGGGAATCCATATTTTATGAGCTCCCTTACTGGAAGGATATATTAATATCTCACCTATTAGATCCTATGCACATCTTCAAAAATGTCCCAGATTCTATATTTTGACACATATCAGGCAAAGAGAAGGACACCTTGTCTTTGAGGAGAGATATTGCTCTTTCATGTACCAAATTTGATAGAAAACATTTGTGGCCAAACAATGAAAATGAAACATATGCAGAAGATCCATGGATTTTGAAAAAAAAAAAAGAGCTAGACCAACTAAAAAATGTCATCCATTCAATAAGGACACCTATTGGCTATGGGCTATCATTTTCTAAAGCTTTTACAGTTGATGGACATATCACAGGATTTAAAACACATGATTTTCATAATTTAATGAAGGTATTATATATCAACATTTAACATTTGTTGGTAACATTGATTAAGCACTAAATTTATTTTGATATTTTTTTGTGTGAGAAAAAATTACTAATGACCTTTTCATAAATTTGTTTGATAGCATATCATGCCATTGGCAATTAGGAGGGATTCCTATCTTACAGTTGACTTAAGGAATGCCATAAGTTGATTGTCATAATTTACAAGGTATGTGGTTATATGAAATGTTCATGTGTGAGAGACATAGAGATATTATATTGCATTTTAATTTATGACTAAAGTTTCATACTAATTTACTATTCTTATATTAGGTGAGTGACCTCCAAGGAGATCCATGAATCTAAAGTGCCAAAGTGGAAGAAGGAAATTGTAGAAATTGTATGTGTATTTGAGAAGGAGCTCCCTACAAGTTTCATGGACCTACAAGTCCATTTACTTATACACTTAGTCGATGACATTGAATTGGCGGGTGTCGTATCAACGAGGTGGATGTTTTACTTTGAGAGGTATATGAGAACTCTTAAAAGATATGTCCGACAAAAGGCACATCTAGAGGGTTGCATGGCTGAAGGGTATGTATTGAATGAAGCATTTTTCTTCCTATGTGAATTCCTTGGTAAGAATTTTGAAGATGGCCCACACGTTTGGGATGAAGAACGAGCATCAGATATTATTGATGGAGAAAAACCACAATCTAATGGTGTTGAA
The DNA here is from genome assembly GCA_007258455.2 of Sequoia sempervirens. Classification (NCBI taxonomy): domain Eukaryota; kingdom Viridiplantae; phylum Streptophyta; class Pinopsida; order Cupressales; family Cupressaceae; genus Sequoia; species Sequoia sempervirens. The sequence continues at coordinate 33,075,927 of VDFB02000010.1, read as the reverse complement.
GTACAAATTAGTAAGTAAATTCATGATTAGTGTGGTTGTTTTTCTTGCAATCATTAATTTACTCTATAATTTATTTTTCAATTTAACAGCATGACATTTGGAGTTTGAAATAAACATGTTGACATGTAATAGGTGTAGATGAAAGTTCTATACTCGACAAGTTCATTCTGTACCACATGGACTTTATGAATAAATGGATTGATATGTATGATAAAAAGAGAGAAGTGTTAGAAGCAAGGAGACAGTTTAAGAGATCGAACCCAAGGAATACTCCATTTCCCACTCATCTACTTGGGGAATGGGGCAAAGATTGCACACTAGAATGGGTTACTGAACAAATTCAAAATCAAATAGAAGATGCAGGTACAAATTCAAACATAACAGAAGATGAAATCAACATGTCTAGAGGATGTGAAAGAAAGGTACAACTGGAATTTTACAAAATGTTGTTTCCTTATAGTTTTGATAGTCTTAACTATTTTAATATTCGTCATTATATTTGTTTTCACTAAAATAAATGGTCTTTCACAGGTGAGGATATATCCAACAATGTGGGCATATGGTCGATATTATCGTGTAGAAAGTGTAGACATAAAGAGACAATCCTTCGATTATGGAATCATGGTTGACTTCGAGCAATCCAATTGATCAAGCTCAAAAGATAAGAATATAATTGAAGGGAATCTACAATTTGTTGGGAAAATACAAGAAATTATTGAGTTCGATTACCGCTCTTTTAAATGTTGTATTTTTAAGTGTAGATGGTATGAACATTTGAGAGGACACAAAGACATGATACCCATAGTGGATTGTTTTCTATAGATTCCTCATCGTTCCTACTGGAGGATAAGGAACCTTATGTTCTACCAATTCATTGTGAGAAGGTATTTCTATAACTCAAACAAGAAGCAATAGTGATCATTAATCTATTAATTCATAGCTTATTGTGAATATATACATGTGTTTATTAATCAACAAAATGTTATAACATAAGTCTAATATATGTATGTCGTTCATGTGCAGGTATTTTTCTATGAAGAAATTTTGGACCCAAAATGGATATTTATCATACATTATGATCCAAGATTAAGGCATGTATTTGAAAATGCATTAGTGGATACTGAGCAAAACAATGATGGCCAACAAAATGAGAGATAAGGATTAGAGAACATTGAAGAAATTGGCATTCATGATGATGTTGAAGATGATTATGTTCAGGCACAAGAAGACAACAATCCAGAGTTAGTTGATGTTATGGAAGACAACAATATGGATGGTATAGAAAATGATGATCAAAATACATCTGGTAACAATATAGATGATCTATAGTCAAATTTCAATGATGATGAAGATAATGCAGGTCAAGATGAGGATGATGATAATATTAAATACTTGAAAGAACATATGAACATTGACAATGATACACTAGATGACATTGTAGCAGACAATAATGTTAATGACCAAGACTTCTAAATTTTTAGAATTATTTGCAATCCATGTTTAAAAAAGGATGATTCTTATGGCCTAAACTTTGAAATGCTTCAGTAATATTATGTTGTACTTGGACAATTGAAAACCTGTTTTATTCTCCTAGAAAGTTTTTTTATTTTCCATTATAATTTTAGACCAAACAACATTTGCGGGGATGGCCTTTTACACCAATCTTAATTTGCATGAAGTTCACGAACCTGTTGTCAAGCAGTAAATTCCTTTCGTAGATAGCAAATGTAAAGGCTTCATTTAAGAAAAGATAAGTAGTCTCTTTCTGAGGGTAATCCACATGCAAAAAGTAAATAGCACATAAAAAAACAATTATACAGTAGAAAATCATATTCAATCAGTTATGTCTTATTTCACTTGCACACTTATCTGAAAGACATAGGGTATTCACCATACATTTCCCTTGACAAAGAAAACATGTGCTTTCATTTATTTTTATTGTATATCTCAGAAGTGAAATTGTTGTTACATAATGATGCACTGAGAAAATAATATATAAAAAAAATGCAAAGAAAATGTTTGAAATTTAACATGCAACCTACTATGTTGCGCTGAAAGGAATCAAGATTAACTAGGACAAGAAATAAAAATTAAATTTTGATGATTGTACTTAAAAGTGAATAGGATATGAAAAGTGTGGACAATGATGGTGCTGAAATTGAAAACCCTGATTCTAATGACATTACTGTTTTATGTCATTAGAGATAAAGAGCACATATAATTTTATATACATAGCAAATAAAGATTTGAAACTAGTAAACTGAAAATGTAAACATTGTAAAAAAATTCCTTAAACAATAATGCACATACTCACTTACAAAAAAGGGTGAAGCATTTTTTATTCAAACTCTGTTTTCTTTAATAGACATAACAGTAAAAGAATATTTACAAGTACAAGAATATATACTCTGTTTCATAGAAAATAAGGAATGTTTCATAGAATATACAAGTACAAGAATATATACACTGTTTCATAGACTTCTAAAATTTTAGAGTTATTTGCAATCTGTTGGGTCTCAAAAACGTAGGTTTTTGGACCATAAGAGGGTGCCAATCTCTAAGAGGACTTTAATCCTTAATACAAACCAATTAAAGTAAATTATTTGAAAGGAATTTAATTCACACCTAATTAGAAACCAATCAAAGCATCCACACAGTAACAACAAATGTGCCCTGATAAATCTTGTAGATTTAAACAACTTGAAAAGACCACTTTGGAGACAACAAAGCAATAAATAAGCATGAAAATTGACACAACAATTGAACATTGAAAATGGATTACGAGTTATAATTTATTTGCTCCATTATATTGCTCAAAATATAAACATACATAACATGAGTTCTTTTGATATGAATAAGTGGATGAGATGGTCTAGTATCTATTCTAATGGATTGAAATGATGATGATATGATGATCAAAATCGGACCTTGGTTTCCCTATTTGTACGGGAAGCAACAAGCTTCAGGTTCATTCACAAAAGTTACATCATTTCTTAACTAAAGCATAATTAACATAACATAGAAACTTAAAAAGAGTTTATTGTCGGATGTACCACAGTATATTAATCAACAACAAGCGCCCATGACCACCTAAGATCTGTTCAAGGCTCAAGCACCATGTTAATTCGTCCACAACAACCAAACTCTGACTACCTCCTCATACAGCTTGTGCAAGGAACAAATTAAAATTTTAAATGTGATCAATGTATTTCTCCTGGGCATAAGTGTTTGCATTCTGTAGAGTGTCTATCATTGCATTCTCCAATCCAACAATCCTCCCAAGTTGCTTATGAATTTTCCTGAGTACCTCATCCTCATCATTGATGTCATCAAGGATGCTTGGAAAATATTTTGATATCCCATTTTTCCAAGTTTTCTGATCCTTCAAATTTGTTTCTTCAAAGAAATATGGCATGGCCATACATAGTGGCTGGTTGAAGTCATTCAATTCATGTGTCAAGATATTCTAGAATTTTTCATGTGTATTCATGAGGCTCTGACATTCTTGGAGCAAAGCATTATTATCTCCATCTTTTGCCTTGATATGGGATTCCATTTCCTTCATCCGATCAAGCAGACTTCCATGCTCCATGAGGGCCTTGTATGTTCCACTATGAGCATGCTAGACACCATCTACATGTTGGAACATATCTTTGAATTTCATACAAATTATCCCTAATACTACTTCAAAATTAGTAGCCTTCAATTTTCTTTTTAGTTCTTCCTGTTCCTTTTGAGCCTTTTCAAATTTATGTTTCCATTGAGCAGTCTCAGACATGGCCTCTAACACTTTTCTTTCATGTTTAATTAAAGGAGAGTAAATCCTTGGAGAAGCAAGCATCCTATCTTTGTACTTGGTTAATTCTTGTTTCAACCTGTCATTTTCCTCTATCAGCCACTGGTTATCTCTTACTAGCTTTTGGATCTGGGCTTTGGTGAATTTGGCTACATTCACATTCAAGTTAGCAATCTCCAAGGGATATGTCTCCCCTACTATTTGCACCAGGAGATGTCCAAAACTCTGATCATAGTCAATGAGAGAAGGCTTCTTTCCTGGGGGGTAAAGAGCCCAAATTTGTATAGTGGTATTATCAGGATTGTACCCTAACCCTATATAGACCCTATCACCTACTTCATCTGTTATTTGCAAAGTTTTATTATTTCTCTTTAAAAAGTTGTCAAACACAGTGGCTGAACTAATATCCCACCCAAGAAGGAGCATAACTCCAGCTTCTTACAATAATTCTCTTCCTCTCTCAGCAGTCATGTTTCTCATTTCCCTATCAACTTCATGTTGCAACTCTTTCAAGGCATAAGCCTCTTTCTCAGGGTCAATGTCCTTTAACCTTTCTCTTATTAGTCTTCCTTTATACTCATATATAAAGGACTTAAATTCAAGGGTCTACACAAAAGTATCATCTACAACAAATTCCTAACTTGCACGATGCCTCACATCATCTGATAGCTCATCAGAGGCTTCAAAGGTGATCACACTTCTTTCCAATGGCATCTCATTTTTGGGTATAACAGGAGCATTAAACTATGAGACTTCTTCCCCCTCAGTGTTATCTTCTTCCATGGATGGGGAACCAACTGAAAAGCTCACTTCAGTAGTAGGCTGAGGTGATAAGTGATCTAGTGGTGTGATATTTTCTACTTGCCTCCTAGGACCGATGCCCCTTCCTCTTTCAAATGCCACAAGTGGCACATCTCTTATCAGTTCTTCTTCATGGAGGATTAACTATTCAATTCTTTCTATGGGATCTTGTACCTTAGGGAAAGCCCCTGTGTAGCCTGGATTATTATTCACCTTCCAAGCCTCAACCATCATAACCCTACTATAGGAATTCATTCTCATCATGTTTTGTTTTTCTTCACAATTTCTGATGACATCTTCTAAAAGGAAACTATGCTCATACCCTTTCAATTTCTAAAAAAAATTGGCATCACAAATGAAGTGTTTGGGATCAAAATTTTCCCTTTTGTTGCCAACCGGCAAGACATAATAATCCAGTTTACCACTAAACAAGTCATAGCCTAAATCATAGATAATGGTGAAATCACGAAAGCATAAAGTTGAAGGCATGAAAGTCTTCCTCCCATAGCTCTTTAAATGCATGAAAGCTGAAAATGAAAATTGCCTTATGATCTCTAAATAAGCAACTATGTCTGGCACAGTCTTAGGCAGAAAATAAGGTGCAATTTCAAATCCATAAACCCTAATAATAGTAAAATCTCCAAACATGTACCAATCCCCCCAATTTTGGTTTATCTCTGCTTCATGACCCATATCTTTTGGTCAGAGAAATCTTAAGATCTCTGGGGAGAGGTTGTAGTCACATTTGTGGCCTAGCATCTTATATAGTGGTTTGACAAAATATTCCTCAAAATATAGGTAATGGGACCTCCCACACCTGTTGTCCCACATAGATGTCCACATTTGTACAGGACTTGAATTTCCATCATTATCTAAGTATTTTATTCTTAATTCCTCACCCCATATCCCCATCACCTGCCCTTCGTATAATATCATGTGCATGAAAAGAGAATAGTGCTTGAAATTAATGGCTTCACTGTCATTCTTAATGATATTGAGGACATTATTGATGGCCTCTGATAAATAATCTGCATAAACATAGGGTCAAACATTATGGCTCTAGATGTCTGTGGCTAAAACCATGGGAGCAATTGTCATGTTCTTAGGAACATCAATTCCCAGTACTTGACCAGCTAAGTAATAAGTGTATTGAAAGTATTCTTCAAACAAAGCCACAGAGAATGGGGGATTATCTTCATAGAGAACCTCATAGTTTGGTTACCCACACCTTTAACCCTATGTAGAGGCAATTTCCACCTCTTGTAACTTGTTTCCATGGTGCGGTATTCCTCCAACAAGTCTTTGATTCGTAATTTTGTTTTCAGGGAAGTGTCCAGCTACAAAATCATGGAAATATAATTTGGCTTTATAACCATGAACTGTGACCCATCAGGAAAATGAGTTTCTCTCGTCTTCAGATTGTAATTCTTTTCCAACACCTTGATTAACTCTACGTTCACAAAGATGTTGGGTACTACAAGTTTACCCAAATTCAGATTCCACGGGTTTGACACTGGGCTAGGCCGAAATTTCTTCCTATAATGATAAATAAAGAGGTCATAACCCCTACACGGAGTCCATACATCTCCCAGATTTTTCTATTTATCTACTAATGTCACACACGATGGGTTAAGCTGTGCTATTCTTCTGGATTTTGGCCCAAACCCAAGACATTGATCGATTAAGTCTTGATTCAATTGCCTAGCTTCATTTTTTTGTCTTTTTTCTTTCTATTTGCCTGGGGTTTCTACTATCTCAACCTTAGTCATGCAATGCTTTCATCTATTTACTGATAAAATACTTTGAGTTGAGCCTAGACCACTTACTTGGATAAATGCTACAAATTTCCAGCTGCCTACCGCCATCCAACTTGGTTCTCCAAATCCTTCAATTACAATTCACAGTGATTTCAACTTCTTTGAGGCCATATTTATCAAATTTTAGGACAATTCATCCAACCTTGGTTCATAAATGGCACTCGCGCCACCTTTATGATCAAGTTCTTCATTAATAGTGGTAGTCTCATCGATATTTTCGTTAGTCACATCAGTCAGACTAATCATCATTTCATAACTGTCAAAGAGACTTTTAATTAAATTGCCCATTATTTCTTCGATATGCCGGTATGGCAATGTTTTTCCCTTCCCTTATGTTGTTTACCGCACTACCACCTTGCTCAAAGCTTCTTGCTATGGGGTTGTGGTGTATATCGCTCTACTGCATATGCTGCTCACCTTCTCGGCAATATAGCAGTGTATGCTTTTGATCATTACTTGAAGAGTGTCGATGAGACAATCTTATTTGTCTTAACGATATCTCAATGTCTCATCGACATTAGATCTTATGTTCCTCCGATGTTGGTTTCTGGTGTCAATGAGACAAGTTAATGTCTCTTGCCGATATGCCATTGTCTCATTGACAATTACTTCGTTATATCCAAGAGTTGTGTTTCGCCGAGCACTTGTAGATATATCTTTTCGATGTGACATAAGTGATTCTCTCCTCAATATGCTCGTATCTTGTTGACATTCACTATTTTACATCGTCGATGAGACATATAAATAAGTCTCTTCGACATAGGGGTGTCTCATCTACATTTCTAATATGTGCTTTGTGCTAATGTCGGGGAGACTTTGGAGGGACTCTCATCGACATGGTGTTGTCTTGGCGATATGCTATGAGTAATCATAGGAGTATTTCAAAGGAGGAATACACTTTGATATTGTGATCAAGGGTTTTATTTGGAAGCTCATGTCAGGGATTTTATTAAATTTAAGTAATTATGATAGGAATTCTATGCATATGGTGGATGTAAGAGATGAGTGAAAATGGAAGTATGCAAAAATAATTAGGATGGAATTTTGGCTACAACACAATCCATGTTTAAAAAAGGATGATTCTTATGGCCTAAAATTTGAAATGCTTCAGTAATATTATTTGTGTCGATACAAATTACCTATTGCAATATGCTTAAATTATTCAATCTTTGGTATGAATTGTTGGCAGAAAAAAATAGGAATACTTGGATGGTTCTTCCATTCATTTTGTATCAACATATGTTCATGAAGACACAAAAGTTAATAGCTCAATCAGGTAGAGCTTTTGTGATTTTCAAATGAAGAGTAAGGTACATTTTTATTTCTGCTACATTACATTCATGTGCATAAACAAAATCAGAAGATTACATTACTAGATTGCACTTATGCAGATGCATATAATATAGGAAAGATTGCACAATCCTTTCAAAAATGTAGTCTTTATTGATAATGCAAATGTATGTTGTTCCACACAAGTCGTGGAACTAACCATTTGAATGCATATAATAGAAAAACTATACATTTATAGATACAAAAGAGAAAAATGTACATAAAGAGAAAGGGGACAATGACGAATCCCAGTTGCTTTATTATGCATCATCTTCAGTCTTCCCGCTTGTCTAAGCCTCCAAGTTGATGTCTTCCTTGCTACTCCTAGGTTCCCTACATTTGAGTGAGAAGAGTGTTGTTAGAGCAATGAAGGATCACCAATCAAAATATGTGCATACATCTATAGACATATAATTTGATCATCATGTGCATTCAAATAACTTGCATACCATAGATGTCCAAGAAAACAAGAAAGTTATCAAACATATCTATCATATGCTCAATTTTATCTAACATGTTTTCACATTTTGCAGGTATAGATAAAATTAGGTTGTTTTGTTTATCTGGTTACAACATGTGGGGTGAAATGTGGCTCCCACAAGGGCTAAGCCTAGCCTGTTGCCCTATTGTTTCATTTGAGAAGGATAATCACAAGTAAACCATCCATGAAGCATTAAAGATCAATCTTTGCAAGGATAGTGGAGTATGTTGGTAAGGGGTAATCTCCTTATTGATAATGATTTATCCTTATTAATAAGAACATTCCACTATCAACATAGCCATGATTCTGACAAAACTGATCATCAAGGATTCCAAGATAGTTTTCATTAATAGTCTAGTTAAAAGTAAGCAGCCCCAAGCATCATAACAGTCACAAGAATTGAACATGAGGGGCAATCATGTAGATTAAAAGCTTACACAATAGTCATCACTTGCAAAGACAGAGACAACATGTTTCCACATAACAAATTAAATTGAATGCATGAAAGGTACAATGATGAAGTCCATAATAGTGAATGTTGCTTAAGAGGGATTGAAGGACAACATTTTGTATCAAGGAGAACAAGGTAACCTCAAACTCTGTTGTACCTGAGTATGATAGTACCTGAGCTTCTGGTGTTTCTAGATGGAACCTATAGTGGAAAAGTGTAGTCTCCATCTGAAGGAACCATCTTCGGAGCTCTTCTATGAAATAAGGGTTGAAAACATTAGAAGAAAAGAAATGCCATAATTCTAAAGTAACAATTTGTATCAAGACAAATGTCAAAAAAGTATAATTAAAAAGACAAATCCTTACAATTGGACCTCGAATTGGACCAAACAGATTGATGATTTTATCTTTAGAATGTAGGAACTTTCTCTGTCGAAGCTTCACGGCCTAAAATTGGATCTCCAATTGGACCAATAAAATTTATGATTTTATATTTAGAATATAAGAACTTTCTCTATTCGATATTCAAGACCTCAAATTAGATCAAAAGCTGGATAAACAGATTTATGATTTTATCTTTAGAATGTACAAAATTTCTCTATCGCATATTAAAGATGTAAGGTTGGATCAGAAACTAGATAAGAAGATTTATTATTTTATCTTTAAAATGTAGGAACTTCCTTTGTTGGATATTTGGAAACTTCTACACACAAGTTCTACTTCGGAGCGAAAAAACCCAGAAGTGTTTCACACCGGCTCAAGGTACAATCCAACCTGGTTATGACACTGATAGCAATCCAATTTTCCTTGAACCATCCATACCCAAACATTGCATCACAATCTATTCTTCCTACACATAAAAATGCCACATATTAACCCCTTCTAAATAAAACTCAAAATACCATGAAACAATGAGTCCCCTGTATTAGTAAATACTAGGCAGTCTATAGGGCATAGTTTGATTTTATACAAGGATGCTCATGAAAGGAATCTTCAAGTGACAGTGAGTGAGTTTTTTGAGATTGCAGGTGATGGTGATGGTGAAAATCAAATTGTACACAACAAACAATTCACAATGTTATCTTGCATAATTCCTTAATTTTGAAGACAAAAATCTTATTGTATCTTGATGAAAGTAGTGACCTTAATGGTCAATCACTGGCAACCACGATTTTAAAACATGTTATTGTGCTTATGGAGGCAACATTTTAAGCAAGGCGGTGAGTGGTGGTTTGGAACAATGGCAGATATGAAGGACTTGCTTTATATGCATCACATTATCTAATCACAAGATAATACATCATTTATTTATTTTTTAAAATCAAAAGAAATTATTCTAAACCCTATATAGGACACATTGATACTTCAAAAGCATCTGATTTTTTTTTAAATTAAAAGAATTCATTCTAAACCCTATATAGGATACATTGATACTTCAAAATCATATGAAGGAATTTTAGATTATGCAAACATATGTCAATTAAATACCTGGATTACAAATAGTAGCACAAACATTGTAACCCTTGTTGATCAGAGTAGGAATGAGATAAACATCAATGAATCCTATGCCTCCTTACCATTCTTTGTCATTCTTTACTGAAACACTTCTCCATTTTGGTGGGCTACACCTGAAAATGAGGTTTCAACAAAGGTTTTATTGTATGTTTATTAAAATGAAAACTCCATTCTGGCGGGCTATTCTTGAAAATAAGATTTCGATGAAATTTTTAGAGTATTTTTATTAGAGTTTTAGAGTATTTTGGCTGGCAATATTCTTGATTCCTTAAATGATTTATTCGAATGGATTGTGACTAACGTGATTTGTTGCATTTAGTGTTGTAAATTGTAATGATGCCACAATTACCATACTACCGCCGTCTCTTATTATACCTGTTGTGGTATGGCGGGGTTTTTCCCTTCCCTTCTATTGTTTACCACACTACCGCCTTGCTCAAGGCTTCTTGTTGCGGGGTTGTAGTGTATACCTCTCTACCACATATGTTGCTCACCTTCCTGGTAGTATAGCGGTGTATTCTTTTTTATCATTACTTGAAGAGTGTCGATGAGACAATCTTATTTGTCTTACCGATATTTCATTGTTTTACATTGTTGATGAGACATATAAATAAGTCTCTTTGACATAGGGGTGTCTAAACCGACACTAAACGTGAAGCTAAACTCAAAGCTAAAGTGAGAGCTAAAAGTGGCGCTAAACTCAAAGCTAAACTCAGAGCCAAAGGCAGCACTAACTGCGGTGCCACACTTGGAGCTAATATTGACACTAAAGACGATGCTAATTTCAGCGCCAATGAGTGCCTTAATTAGCACCAACTTGTCCTGATCGACACAAATAAATGCCAAAAATAGCGCCATCCTGATAAATGGCGTTGATGTTTACAAAAAATTGGCAAAAAATACATTAAAACAGTGGGTGGAAACAAAAAATGGAGAAAATCATAGGGATTTGTTGTAGTGAAGGGCTTTCCCAACAAGTAATGCCTCCACATCTACTATGCATGAACCACCGCTGCTAACTCTAAATCATGCGAGGCATAATTTTTCTCATAGGGTTTTAGCTTCCTTGATTCATAAGCAATTACTTGCCCTTCTTGCACTAAAACACCACCCAATCCCTCTCCTAATGCATCTGTGATAACAATGAAGTCTCCATTAGGATCTGGTACTTTCAAAATTGGGGTAGTAGTTATCTTCTCTTTGAGTAGATCAAATGCTACTTGGCACTTTTCAATCCACTCAATCTTCTTCCCTTTCTTTTGCAAAGAAGTAATTGGAAAGGCTATCTTGGAGAATTTTGCAACAAAATTTCTATAATATCCTACCAAACCCATAAAAATTCTTACCTTAGAGACATTTTTGGGCACTAGCCATTCTAGCACTACCTTGATCCTAGCTGGACCAACTGAGATACCATCTACCAAGATCACATGTCCAAGATAATGCACTCTCTTCTGAAAGAAAGTACACTTAAATATTTTCCCATACAACTTATGTTCTCTCAGTCATTGTAGAACTATCTCTAAATGCTTATGATGATCCTCCTCATTCCTTAAATAAATCAGGATATCATCTAAGAAAAACAAGACAAACTTATCTAGGAAATCCTTAAATACGTTGTTCATTAGGTTCATAAATGTTGCCGGTGCATTAATTAGTCCAAAGGGTAGAACTGTAAACTCATAATTCCCATATTTGGTTATGAATGTTGTCTTGAAGATGTCCTCATCTTTGATTCTTAACTAGTGGTATCTAGATTGCACATCAATCTTAGAAAATACAACAACTCCCTGCATTTGATCAAAAAGATCATCAACATGCATAGCAATGGATACTTTTTCTTTACTGTAGCTTTATTAAGCATGCGATAATCTATGCACAAATGAAAAGTACCATCCTTCTTTTTCACAAAGATTACTAGTGCTCCCCAACGTTATACACTTGGTCTTATCAATACCTTAGACAACAATTCATCCAGTTGTGCCTTAAGCTCCATTAACTCAGTTGTTGTCATTATGTAAGGTACTTTAGAAACATGCTTGATCTTGGTACTATATCAATTGAGAAGTCAAATATCCTTTTCGGTGGTAGTCTAGGTAATTCCTTTGGAAACACATCCAAAAACTTTCTCAAGATAGGATATTTTTCCATATTTGTATTCCTAGTTTCCATCATTTCACCTTCTTCCATCTCTTGGTAACTCTGTGGTCCAAAGTTGTCAAGACTTTCTTGAGAGTTAGATCCCTTATAATCTTCAAGCTTTTCTATCTTTACTGCAAAGAGCTTCCATCCTTTCTTCTTAGCCCTAAGCAATTGCATATCAGAGATTGGACACAACTTGACCTCCCTAGGTATCCCTTGTAGCATCACTTGGTTACCAAAATCATCTAAGCATTCTATTGTTTTGGCATGGCAATCTACCTTGGCTCTATGTCTCCAAATCCAATTCATTCCTAAGATAACATCATAGGATCCTAAGGGTGCTACATATAGGTTTACCTCCGTAGAAAAATAAGGTAGATCAATCCTAGCTTCGAACAAACATTGTTCCACTATTGCTCTTGTCTGGTTTGCATATTCTACAACCCATGACTTTACCCAAAAGACATATTGGGACAATGCATAGCATAGTGGTCTCCCCCACATGTGAAGCATATAGTGGTTGTTCTTTCTTCCTTGCAGGTTCTCCAGATTTATTAGCATTTCTACCAGTGTTGTTAGCATTTCCACCATTGGAAGTATTCCTCTTGTGTTCCCTCCTTGATTCTCTTCCATTATTTCAGGGTCCTTTTTCTCCTTGTTTCTGCAAATCTTGCACAACTTCAAACTTCTTTGGATTTCATTTGACTTGATCTCCCATAATATTCTTACTATTTATATTCTCTTGGTGGATGGAGATAACTTTGAGCTTTATCTCTACTTAACATCATTCTCATACACTAGATCCATAGTGGTTGGACCATGAACATCTACCTCTCCTCCAATCTGGCTATTAAGCCCCATGATGAATTTCCTTATGTGGAAATGTTCATCCTTTTGATACATTGGTACATAATGTAACAGACGGGTAAACTTTTCCCAATACTCATTTACTAACATCTCACCATGTCTCAAATTCTGAAAATCAGTGAGTTTTTGGTCAAAAAAGAGTTGGGGTAACCATCTTTTCTGGAATATTTCCAAAAAATCGTTCCATGTAAGGTTTAGTGAGTTAAGACTGAGTTCCATTTTTTTATTCGTCCACAAGTTAGAGGCTTCTCTCGCTAACTGGTAAGCACCCCATGTTGCTTTCGTGACCTTAGAATAATTTCAGATCTCGAAATATTTCTCCATCTGGATCAACCATGACTCAAAATATTCCCTGTTGGTACTACCTTCAAACTTGGGTGCGGTTATTTTTCTCATATCCCTAGAAAGTTCAAAATCCATACACTTCCTATTAGTTTCCTCAAACAAAGAAGGTGATTTCTCTTCCTCATGTTTTTGGGTTTGATCATGATCGTGAGAAGAATTTTCTCCCTCATCCTCATTATTTTCAACTTCCTACTCTACTCTATCCTTTACCCTTACTTCTTGCTCTAGGTTTCCCAACCTTTCCAGAATTTGATCCAATCTAGCTTCAACACCCATTGGACCTTGTTTGAATTCTTGACTTCTTGATTGGTCCTTTTTCTCACCATCCTTGCAAGAACTGATTTTACTTGAAGGTTCATTTGTATTAGATTCAATCATGTTCTTATTATCTTATGGAAAACATTTAAATGAGCATTCATTCACACATAAGACATTTCACATAAGATTTGAGCACAAGATTTTGATAAACACATGATTTTATTATTCAAAAGGTTCTTAATATCCTTTTGATTACATAAAGTGACTATTTAGATAGCCAAGTGGAGAGTATCCCTCAGATTCACTCTCTGACACAAAACTCAATGGGGTATACCCCTTAGATTTTTTTCATCTCTCATTTGTTCATATCTATCCCAAAATGGATAGTAACCTTCAGATTTATCATCTGATACATAGTTGTGGGGACCATAACCCTCTGATTCATTACTTGAGGAAATTACAATCACTTCAAACATAGGAAGGGCTCTAGGGCCTCTAAATATGAATGTTGGACTAACACTTCCTTTTGAGGGCATATCCCTAGAAAGTGATAAGGTATTAGACTTTGCTAGTGAGACTAGAGGTAAATAGTTGAAATTGGCCTCCTCCTTCATCCTTCTCTTTACTTCACTAATCTGAGAAAGAGTGTGATTGAAAATTTTAGTATCGCTTAACCATATGACATTTTCATAGTTGGTACCCTCAATTGTACGAACAATGGACTCTCTTTCCTTCTTGGCTTTCAGGTAGCGCCTATTCCTGATTACTTACTTTCTTGTAGTTAACTTGAGACACACCATCCTAGCACAAGAGTTTCCAAACATTAGATAACGTTGGACAAAAAGTATGATGAGCTCATAGGTTCTAGAGCTAAACCTGGTAGCTCTGATACCACATGTAACATGCCAATCATTCATGCAAGTAAAATTTCCTAAGTTTTCACTTTCAAGTAAATAAACTATGTTACTTTACCATTGCCATAAAAAATTTCTTTTCTTAATAGAGAACAATAAACATAGATGTCAAATTAATAATCAACTTTGATGTCATTTCCAAAATAATATTTTGTGTATACAATATAACAAAGATTGTGTACAAAGTACATACATAGCTCAACCAAGCTTCAAAGCAATAAATATAGATGGTCTAGGAATCTCCTTTCAAATCTTGGTTGTAGTCACCTACTAAGGAGGAGAAGCATCACTCAAACACTTTTTCACCAACCATGGTCTCATATGCATTCCCCCACACATCTGTCATTCAATAGTTGACTCTACCCTTCAATGAAGAGATTGGTGGAGTAACCTCGTAACGACAACCATTTTGGGATTATTGTTGTGTCCTACATAACTAGAACTTGTAGACTCTACAACCTTGAATTAGCATGCATAAATGGATCACAGTGAATTGACAATGGAGCCAAAGGAAATCACACTACTTTTTTCCAAAGTGTTCTCACTCAATACTTCAAGTGACAATTATCCTACTCGCATACACTACTCAAGCTCAATTTGACTTTAGGCCATTATAAGCTATGCATAGGTAATTTCCTTCTATAGGTAGTCTTTAACCTTAGAAACGACCTATTCCCTTTCCACAAAACATAAAGGTATTTCTATCAAATCATTACTATAAGTTTCCCTCCCTTCAATGGATAAGCAAATCCTAGGTGTGACTTATGAGCTATCTAAATCAATCAAATAACTTTGTAATGAGTAACCCTTAAGCTATCCTTGTTTCACCATTCCTAGTATATTTATACTAATGATAAACAAACTCTCCTATTATGGAGTATATACAAAACATTCATAGAAAAGCATAAAACATCTTCTTTTCCTTTTCATAAGCAAATACTATGATTCACTAATGCAATCCTTCTCAAGCAATTCCAAACAGAGCAATCAAGACATTCATTCTTCCATAATAAAATAATAATAAAAGGAGAATAGATCCGCATTCCTGTAATTTGCTTAATCCAATAGACTAATCTGATTCTCAGCCTTCCAATGATAGCTTGCTAGGCTCCTCCTCAAATTTCTATATTCACTCAATGCAATATCTCACAATAACCTCACTCTCTCGACTCTCACAAAATAACTCTATCACAAAAAATAACAACTCCAGAACATAAGCAGTAGAATGAAACTACAGAATGTGCATTCCAAATGAGAGAGTTGTCTCATCTATTTATACTAAATAATGTGACTTTGATGCCTAAGGAAATGGTAAACCAGTCGACACCACTCATCCATGCAAGCCGACTCATCTCATACAACAAAAAAAGGTGGCAACATTCTAAGTAAATACTTAGCTTGGTATTCTATAGATCAACCTCCTTGTTTGACAACAATACTTGACTATTTCAAATATGCACATGTTCAAAAGATAAGAATTGAATTGCAAGTATGGTAGACTTATTTAGAAAACAAAGTATCCATAATATGGCACCAAGTTTCAGCCATCTCCCTATTCTCTTTCCCGCAAGTTTATGAAGGAAACAATCAATATTAAGCAAGCAACACATATCATAGTCGACTCAGTCATAGACTATCAAATCAACATGTTAAGGATAAATTGACTCCCTAATAATAGTGCATAGAATAGTTTGACTAAGCACGTTCATTGCTTGGGTTTATGTCCTTATTTGATGCATTGCAAACACTTTACACCTCAACTTAAAATCTCACGTTTCCTTTAACACTTAATATGAAGAGTTAAATGTGCTTTAATATCTACTTGAGCTCTATCATATAGTGTGTTATATTCTCATTCATCAACCAAAGCATATACTTATATGAAATGACCTTTATCTTTTTCATAATATATGTATAAATCGGCCTGTAATACTTTGCATAATATATATACAAATCGGCCTCAAATACTTCCTTTATATATATATATTCCATGTCAATTAAATATGTATTCATTTGATATTCAAATGAATAAGATCACGTTAATATTTCATATATAATATCGTTTGTATATATACACATATATACATACATGTCACATTGTCCTCTTGATAACACCATTCTCATAAGCAACCCATTCATAAGCGTGCATAGGTACGTCTACCTATGTAATCTCATGTATGTGTTCCTTCATGTGTATGGTTTATCGTAGACATGCATATGCATACATATACATACATTCACGTATGTCCACCTCATTAATCAAGAATAGTAACATAAAGAAGAACCCATAAACTCCAAACACATAAACATCATCCAAGAATGCACTCAACAGTATTCTAGATTCTTACTAATGCAAACACATCATACTAAAGGACGAATTACCAATTCCCAACACTATGACTAGACTCAACCATTCTACTGTGAGTGTGTGTGTGTAAGATCAATTAGGTTTCGTTACAGGTTACCCAACCAAGTTCTTCTTCCTGAGTGATACGTCCCCTCACTCCTGGAGGATTGAATATGAACCTGCATCCAACTTAACACATTCCCATGGTAGTCAATCGTTCATCAAAACAAGCATTTACATAATACTTTTTCCATATTTAGAATATACAATTCAATAACCATTCATTTCTCATATATGCATTTCATCACATAACATCAAATGAAATAAACATTCATTCATAATTCATTGATAAAAAAGTGCAAGCACATATATTTCCAATCAAAATTCCAAATTCATTCACACATGCAATAATTACCCTAGCTTAGTAATAGTAAATAGGTAAACACACAATGGGGTGTGACACTCTTTCAAATCTATGTCTACCATGCTTTCTTCATACTTTTCTATTTTCATTTTAAATTATCTAAGATAGTCATCATCAACTCTAAATTTTCCCATTTCTTATATGGGCCTCTTTCTACAGGAAAAATCCTAAATCTAGCATTCACATTTATTCCTCTAATCTTCATTATAAAATTTTGAATAACAAAGATACTTGTAAATTTCCTCAAACCTCAACACCCAATTTTCTCACTTTACGCATATTTTATTCTTCACTAGATTCTTCGCATTTGACAAAGTGCCTTAGATATTGTTGAATTATCAACTTTCTCCTTTCACAATTACTTACTGTAAGAGAGGGGGACCACCGCGTGCAAGACCCCAGGTCATGGAGGGTCAAGATGCGAGAGGATTCCCTAACTTACCTCAGCTAAGTACAGTATTTAGGGTGTGGAAGGTGAGGGTAGCAAGGACCGTAGGGCCTCTTAGCTACTCAACAGGCCCGAAATGCAGAAAGAGGCTAGGCGAGCTAGTTTCTAGGCTTAACACTTCGTCTCGAAAAGCTCTTTGTCCAAGGACAGAAGCGCGAAATTTGGACGAAAGTGTGATGCGCTAGTGTCTCAAAAGTGTGTTGTCATCCGTACGACTAGACAGTGACAAAGATAAGGTCAAGCCACTATAAACTAGCTAACAGCCTAGCAAGCTAACTAAAGGGCCAAAATGAAAAAACTAAGTAAATTAAATAATCTCTAATATTGTAAAGTAAATAGGCAAGAGTGATAAAGATGAGGAGAAACTCACCAATGAGCTCATTCGCCTGTTGATCCTCTGAGAGCTCACGCACCTACACACAACAAGAGAGAGAATGTTGGGTGGTTGTATAGGGTCCTGCCTTAGTCAGACCCCCATTTAGGTGTTTCCACTTCCATGGACAACCAAAGGAAAAGAGATAAAGAAGTGATAAAAACACAAGCACTACAAAAATAGTATTATGCTACTCAATCAAAGATAGAGGAGAGGAGAGGGAAGCTTACCACCTCCACCAAGAGCACTCAAGGCTGCTTGGGGGAGAAATGAGAGGAAATCAAGCCTCTGCTGCAATGGCGTGGTCCCAAACGTGCTCTACCGAAGTGATGGAGTGTGATCTTGCTGCAATAGAATGCTTGGAATGCTTGGAAATGAGTGAAAGTGAGCTTGTGAGAGTCAAGTCTATTCAAGATTTCTTCCAACCTCCAAATGCAAGTTCAAAGACTAATTATGAAGGAATGAGAAAGAAAATAGCCATCTTTGGGTCAGATGGCCGAAGGAGGTGTTACAACTTCGCTGCCAATGGGAAGAGTAACACCTCTACTGGCTCAACCGCAAGAATCTATCAGGGACGTAAGCATGCCGCACGGACTTCTGCGCGTCGCACGGGTGTCGCCGACAGAAACGCCTCCACCGACACACAAAACAAGCACCAAGTGGACTTCCATTAGCGGGCTTAAGTAAATTTAAGCCTCCAACTTAGGTTTTCTAAAGTGTATAGAGGCAAAAAGAGGAATTGCACCTAGGGTGCAAATTCGCTCTTATACTTTTTCCCCCCAATTTAGCAAGCACAAGTACTGATGAATGCTCGGTAAAGTAGATCAAGAAGAGAGTAGGGTTAGAAAAGTATACCTGAACCGTCGAGGAAGCAGTACTCAGTCTAGCGTACCCGAAAGTGTAGGAGATGTGAAGGACTCCATAGCTACTCAGAATTATGAAGTTGGAACAAAGCGTCTTACAGGCCCGCGGACCTGTAAGGAGGCGACCCCCAAGATCTCTCGCATGGAGGAAACTGCAAGGAAGTGGACTCCACAGAGTCAAGAAGTGGCGAAGTGCCTACCCACAAATAGATCATGTCAAAAGTGGTGACATGTCTACCCGCAGATAGAACTTGTCTAAAGCGTTGATACGTCCATCCGTGGATAGGATGCATCTAAAAGCGGCGACATGTCTATCTGCAGCTAGAACATGTCTAAAGTGTTGATACGTCTATCCATAGATAGGACGCATCTAAAAGTAGTGACACGTCTACCCGTAGATAGAACATGTCTAATAAGTGGTCAGTCACACAGACCAAAAAACTTTCAAAGGGAACCCTTCAAAAGGAGAGGGGTCCACTCAAGGGACGCACCGTTTGAAAAGTAAGGTCTAGTTAGGTTGCCCCCAAGCTAGACGTGAAAGGGAAAATGGAATAATCCTAGTTGGGCTGCCCCCATGCTAGACATGGAAAGGTCCATTCGTCATAAAGGCTTTTGAAGAAAGAGTCCCTAGGGAACCCGCCGTGAAGAAGAAAGGGGTTCCGCTCAAGGGACACACAATTCAAAATCAACTATTTTCCTTAGCGCGATCCGTCATCAAGGAATCCTGTCGAAAGATGTTCACTTCATCAAGGAATTCGAAAGGAAGGTCATGCCACCACGCGAGGGGAAGTCAAAGCAGTTCCCACTTCGGAGGAAGGTCTTCAAGTCCTTTTTTTACGAACCCGTGATGAAGGAAACATGTTCCATTAGGTTTCCAAGTTGAGAATGCAATTCTAAGGAAAGAAGTGTTGTAAAGACTTTCAAGAAAAGATTTGTCTGGCAACAAATTCATTTTTTGAAAGTCGAAGTGCTAAAGAGGAGAACGTTGTCACACATAGGAGGGATAACTCAAGCAAAGAAGAGAGAAAGATAAAGGGAAAGCAAAAGACAAAAGGAAAATACAAACATAGGACATAGGGGGATCTAGTTTAGCTAGGTCAGATCTGTCTGAGCTCATATAATAATAGGTAACCGCAATGCAAGGTGAAAGATCATCAATCCTCAACTAGATCAGGAAGAATGCATGGAAAACAAAGTAAAAATTAAAAATTGGGTCAACATGGAAGGGAAGCCTAAATGCCCCCAACGCTTTGCATCGTCCCCAATTTATCAAAAATCAATCACAAACATGGAAGAATGATGGTACAAATAGAAGAAGGTTTACGACACAAAAACCACACCTATATCCAAGCACCAATAGGGGTGACGAGGGTCATATAGGCACACATAGCACGAGTACGGGGGAACACATCACAAAACACGCACACACACACAAGATCAAGAAAAGGGGACCTCCTCCTAACACTGATCATCCAGGAGGTCATCTGCTTCCCAATCTAGATCCTCATAAGGGGAAGGAGGATGAGCCTGCAAGGGTGGAATGTTAAGAGGAGGAGCATCCGACCCTCCCACAACAAGGGCCAAGGAAGAGGGCCCTTCAAGGTCCTCTCCACCGAGCTCCTGTGGAGTCAAAGTCAATGATTTTGTGAAGATCGCCAACAGGGTTGGGACTTTGTCCATGGAATTAAACATGCATCCCTTAGGAGCATCATGCTTATCCTCAGCAGACGATGCAGGTTGTGCCTGAGATTCACTGTTAAGCTTGTCGAATGACTCGGGAGTAGTGACGAACTCAGGGGAAGCTAGGATTGGTTCGGTCACAAGGACAAAACAAATCATCACGGTGCCACCAAGGTGAAGAAGGAAGACTCCTATTACATCCTTTGTTGCCAGAAGGACCAACCTCCACCTATTTCTTCGTCGGAGGGGATGAAATCCCCGCAGATGAAGCCAGGGGTGCAGAGGAGGAGAAGGATAGAACCGCAACATACACGACTGAAGTGTTAACCATGTCCACGGGCTTAGGGAAGGATTGAATATCCGAGACAAACATCAGCAAAGGAGGCTCCACTGAATGAGCAATAAAAACCTGTACCCGTTTAGGGTTAGGCGCGTTTGTGCTCGCAACGGAAGTCGGGAGCAGATCAGGTTGAAGAGAAACAATAGGAAGGGGAGAAGGAGATGTGGTAGGAGGTCCTGAAATCGGAGCAGTCGTTCCTTCCTCCTTCTATTGTGAGACAGCCTACTCGGCCAGGAGAGCCTTTTGTTGGTGTTTGCACTCACATGCAAGGTGGTTTCTACGGCTCTTGGAGTTAGAAGCTAGAGCTTACGAAGGGACAGGAAGTTCCTACTCGACCATAGGAGCATCCACTATGACTGTTTTGGGCGGAGGAACGAGTTCCTGTACAAGAGCAGGGGGAGCAGGCTGGGGAGCGACAGGAGGAGTCGACTCAATAGCCTCTGCAGTGGGCCTCTTTCCACTCGTTGCCTTGGGAGTAGGAGCAATAGGAGGCCGCGGATCAAATTCTCTATGAGAACCTTTCCTTCTATTGTATAAGTACCATGGTTCAGGATATTCATTGGGAAGGTCCGTGATTCTAATCTTGGGCCTACGCCAAGGAGGAATCATCAGAATCAGAGGATAGCCACTAGGCTTGCTCATCCAATACTCTTCCCAGGAAAGGGGAGAGGACGGGGCAGTCTAGGAAAGGTCATCTTTTCTTTGCCTTTACGAGAAGGAGAGGGAGCCGTCATAGGCTTCTCCTCTTTCTTCGGGGAAGAGGGGTCTGATAGTACATCCTTCTCTTTGCCTTTGCAGGAAAGAGAAGGGGTCGGTGTGGGCTTCCTCTTTCTTCTTTGGAGAAGGATTAATCGTAAGCTCGAACTCCTTCTTCTCTTCTCGAGGAGAGGAGGTGACTAATTTTTCTATTGTAGGAAGGGTCAGCTTTGGCTCCCCTTTGCTCCCATTTTTGTACTTCACATAGTTCTTGTAAAGTAGGTTCGTTCTTGGAGGAAGCAGACCAATTGGGGAGGCCCAAAAGTGATCCAGTGAATATCCACCGCGAGATACCAAAGGATGATATCCGGTATCATGCACTACATGAACGACACCATCGTGGGAAAACTTTAAACATTTGTAGATAACAGAGGTGATCCCATTGATGGAAGCCAACCAAGGAATGCCTAGCTTCACTCTGAATAGGTCTGACTTCGGGATGACATCGAAGACTATGTCAACAGTCCTAGGTCCAACCAGGACGGACAAAGTGATTGAGCCATAGGGTTTAAGATTCATACCATCGTGGGTATGGATGGTAGATTTTGTTTCTCCATACTTCTCTTTTTGCAGTGAGTTCAACACTAGTGTTTCTTTGGTAATGACGTTCACACGGCTTGCGGGGTCTATCAAGACTCCCATCACAATGTTACCATTGACACGAGTGGGAATGTAAAGAGGTGAAGGCTTGTTGTTTAAGGGTAGATCTTGTGCTGTGAATGTAATATCCAGTGAACCGGGAGCGGGTGGAACAGTAGAAGTTACCATGACCATATTAACATAGGCCTTGGGCTGAGAAACAAAATCAGTGGGATCAATAATCATGTTAGCAAAGTGTGATGGAAACGGGTCCATGTATATCTACAATTCATTATTTTCTTTCGCCACTGATTTGTTAGTGTTCTATTTATTCCTGTCAAGACGAATGCTATCGTCCTCGATGCGGTCTTTTATTTCATGACACAACCACATGCAACATTCGGTATCATGTCCATTAACACGATGGTACTGACAATAAGCATTCCCATCGTACCAATTAGGATAAGGTCCCTTAACAGGCTTAGGGATTGACAAAGTTATGATCTTATCTTTTAACAACTTTTGCAAGATAGAAGTATAAGATTCAAATAACTTTGTGAATTTATGGTTGTGTTTGAGGCCGTTGTCATCAAAAGCGGCTACTACATTTGCAACGGCTTTTCCTTTCCTAGAGATTGACATGATGGATTTCCCTTCAGAACGAGAGCGCGAGGAATATCCCCCAAACTGAGCAACTGTCTGTTGGTATTCTCGTAAAGCCGCACACAGATGTGTGAAAGAGGGATATTTCATCAAGGCGAACTTCTCTTGCCAAGGCCTTTGTAAGTTTCCTATGAATACCTTTTGCACATTAGAATCGGGTAGCTGATATGAGATTTGTGAAAGAAGCGCTTGATAACGTGCTATGAAATCAGTGATCTTCTCATTGTCTCCTTTCTTACATCGGACGAGATCCGAGAAGGTCATCTTCGGCCTAATGTTTGCTTGGAATTTTCTAAGAAATTGGTTAACAAGTTGGTTGAACGAGAAAATAGAATTATCAGGCAAGGAACAGTACCACTCGAGTGTTGTGTCCTTGAGAGATCAGGGAAAAAATTTAGTCATCAAGGCGTCGTGATGGAAGAAATCAGTGTAGAGAGCATTAAAGGAAGACACGTGTGTTTGTGGATCTCCCTTACCACCAAACTTCTCAAATTTTGGAATCTCCATTCCTTGAGGGAAGGGAGTGTTTAAGATGGCAACTGACAATGGGCTATGTTGGAAAAAAGGTTGGAAAATAGGTTGGGCAGAGGTTTGGGAAAGGCTCGCTAACTGACTCTACATCTTACCCATATTTTGAAGTAGAGTATTTAGAATAGGGTCGTTGGAAGATAAATGGCCAGAGGAACTTCCTTCAAAGCCACTGCCAATTCTGCCTCCAGAACTGCCACCGATATGACCTCCGCTAGAGCCATTACCAAAGCCACCGCCACCGGAACCACTGCCATGACCTTCGCCAGAACCACCACCGCTAGCACCACCTCTGCTACCAAACCCACCACCACTACCAAAGCCTCCACCACCTATTCTGCTAAGACCACCACCGGAGGTGACAAAAGGGGTAAAGCCAAAGCCCAACGAGACCTTATTCACCTTGATAGTTTCTGATTGTTTAGGGACGGAAGGGATACTAATGGAAGGGACCGCATCGGTCATGTAGACAAAGATGGGAGGCATTGATACTCCTAGCTGTCTCTCATGTTCTTCAAAGGAGAATCCTTATGCAAACCCAGAGTTTCTCGAGGGAGTGCACGCTTCGGTGATAACAAAGAGACTACTCAGGAGTTCTACACCTATTCGATCCTTGTTCATCATATGTTTTAATTCACTGACAACCCAAGCGGCTCTAGCCATCTTCGAATTTCTTTCCAAATGATTTTCAAGGTCGTCCAACACCCTTGTAAGGGTGGACACATATTCAATGGGGATTTGAACGACCTCATGCTCATCCACCGATGATGGCATGAGAGACGTAGGAGGAGTGGGAATGTGATCAGTTTCGTCAGCGAACCCCATCTCATTCCTCGATAACTGCTCCTGCGTAGCCAAACTAACAGCGGGACCAGAGAAAAGACCTGTAGAGAGACCAAGCGAGACCTTCATTCTATCCATCGGGAGGTGTTGTACACTTCTCCTTACGATATGCCCATAAGTTGTGGACTAGGTTGTGATGCTCATAAACCTTCATGACACTCTAGAACACAATAATCGCGAAGCAATCGAGGGAAGCCTCAACACTGACAAATGAACAGACGTTGGTTCACGTCGAGTTCACCAAAAATGTAAGAGAGGGGGACCACCGCGTGCAAGACCCCAGGTCATGGAGGGTCAAGACGCGAGAGGCTTCCCTAACTTACCTCAGCTAAGTGTAGTATTTAGTGTGTGTAAGGTGAGGGTAGCAAGGACCGTAGGGCCTCTCAGCTACTCAACAGGCCCAAAATGCAGAAAGAGGCTAGGCGAGTTGGTTTCTAGGCTTAACACTTCATCTCGGAAAGCTCTCTCTCCAGGGATAGAAGCGCAGACTTTGGACAACAGTGCGATGCGCTGGCATCTCAAAAGTGCATTGTCATCCATACGACCAGACAGCGACAAAGATAAGGTCAAGCCACTAAAAAATAGCTAACGTCCCAACAAGCTAACTAAAGGGCCAAAATGACAAAACTAAGCAAATTAAATAATCTCTAATATTGTAAAGTAAATAGGCAAGAGTGATAAAGATGAGGAGAAACTCACCAATGAGCTTGTTTGCCTGCTGATCCTCCGAGAGCTCACGCACCTACACACAACAAGAGAGAGAATGTTGGGTGGCTGTATAGGGGCCTGCCTCAGTCAGACCCCCGTTTAGGTGTTTCCACCTCCACAGATAGCCAAAGGAAAAGAGATAAAGAAGTGATAAATACACAAGCACTACAAAAACATTACTATGCTACTCAATCAAGTGATAGAGGAGAGGAGAGGGAAGCTTACCACCTCCACCAAGAGCACTCAAGGATTCTTGGGGAGAAATGAGAGGAACTCAAGCCTCTGCTGCAATGGTGTGGTCCCAAACGTGCTCTACCGAAGTGATGGAGTGTGATGTTACTGCAATGGAATGCTTGGAATGCTTGGAAGTGAGTGAAAGTGAGCTTGTGAGAGTCAAGTCTATTCAAGATTTCTTCCAATCTCCAAATGCAAGTTCAAAGACTGATTATGAAGGAATGAGAAAGAAAATGACCATCTTCAGGTTGGGTGGCCAAAGGAGGCATTACAACTTCGCTACCAAAGGGAAGAGTAGCACCTCTACTAACTTAGCCGCAGGAATCTGCCAGGGAAGTAAGCGCGCCGCGCGGATGTCTGCACGCCGCACGAGCGTCACCAAAAAAAATGCCTCCACCGACACACAAAATAGACACCAAGTGGACTGCCATCAGTGGGCTTAAGTAAATTTAAGCCTCTGACTTAGGTTTTCTAAAGTGAATAGAGGCAAAAAGGGGAATTGTGCCTAGAGTGCAAATTCGCTCTTATACACTTACATACTCTCTTTTTTATACACCACCACTAGATTGCCTCACTATTAGTGCTCTATGTAAAGGATGGTGTTCTTGCATTAAATTTACTTGTTCACTCTTATAGATTACCTCTTAATTATCAATTTATTTGCTCAAACTTCTCAATATTTGTTTATTGATATGATGTTGACTACCTCACACATGACACTCTTTCAACAACCTTAATGACCTTGGTTATCTTCTATCCAACAAAATAATAAAGGAAGACAACTTTTTTTCCTCTCTTTTAGTGAATATCTTGGTACTTTGTCCTAACCCAATGCTGGAAGATACCTTTTCACTATATGAATTTGTCAACACTTTGCATGAGATTTTTCTACTTTGATACCACCATGTGGTCATGGATGGAAGATCTAATGAAATATTACCCAACCATGTAGCCTTTACATAATTAATCACAAGTAATACACAATGAAACTCAATTATTCATAATCATATGGAAATTATAAATCAATATTATCACTTCACTATGGAAATTACATCAATATATTTTGTAACTAGGGGTTATAACTAGAATATACCTTAGTATTAGATTACAATGCAATTCAAACACATCCCATGAGTGCATCCTCAAACACTAGCTTGCTTTGAGTGATCTCACTATCCTCACTCTATCCTAAGCTACTGGACATTACTTGGTCCTCAAATCAATTACTACTATTTGTTATCCTTCCTCAATGAATCATGCCTCCTTTTATAGTGAATAGTCGATGTAGAAGATTATGGATTGACTTAAAATAAGAAATGTAATTCCAAACTTAATGTAGATCTAAACATAGCCCACCAAGGGACCAAAAGGCCTCTTAGATGATTATCCCTTGTTACAAGGCTCTAAATATTGGTGCATATCTCATATACCTCCTTAAGTTGATTTTGCAAGCAACCATGTGTAATGAGCATGGAACGTAAAATGGACATGTCAACATGTTTGTAGTGTTCTATTGATGGTCATGATAGAATTTTATGATACTCTAAAACAAATGTGCTAGGTCATAAATGATTTTGTTGGCTAATATGATTTCTTAATTGATGATTGTGGTTGAAAATATAATTGCAATAAACTAAAATGACTAGAAAGGAACTAGTAAACTACAAAACAAAAATAAACTAAAAGGATATTTTTATTTGATGCAAGATTGCTTGTTGGCTTGGGATGCTATTAGATCACTCTAGAACATGAAGTGACATAAATTGGAAATATTGGTGGTAGAAGGATACCATAGTCAAACTTGAATGCCACCACTAAGTGGTACATATTGGTGTAGGTGGTACTATCCTAGAAGATAACTAGAAGATGGTAGTGTTGAAAAACATTTGACAAACTACTAATAAGATGGGGAATTTAGTCCTTGTCTTAATTGTAGTTAGACCCTTGTAAGGACCAATTTAATTGCTTGGGAGCAAATGTTAAATACATGCAAAATGATTAAGTATATATTCTTTAATGCAAACTTGTTGCTACTAGAATGCTCACTACTACTACTAGAATGTTCAAAAACTTATTTGAATTCTTGTAATGAGATGTAGAATGATGTCTAAAATGAAACAAAGGGTTTAATTTAAATGCAACATCTTTGTGTGCCTAATTGCACAATTCACACATATGTCAGCATGAGATGTACAAAAAAAGAGATTCGATGGAGCCATAAATAAAAAAGAATGACACATTGAAGGAGGACACTAATGCCCACCTAGAACTCTATCACCTTGTGGTATTCTCCTACCCTAATAGGAGTGTATAAGTAGGTGATAACTTAGATTTGGGATATTAAAGGATCATATACTAGCAAATGTACACAATAAAGTGAAAAGCAAACATGGTCATCATATTAAAGTCTATTCTCCAAAGTGAGCATAAATGAATTAGGAAAAATACAAACGACACGACTTTCACCATTACCCCATTACATTTGAGAAAAAATAGAAGTTTAGATTTATTTAACCCCAAGAATCAAGATATTTATTTAAGAATCAGTTGAACTAGAACTATTAGTGATAATGGAAAATACTTTTTCACCACATAATCTATATGGCGGCATACGACAAATTCACCGTCAGCAATTCACCAACGGAAAATTCACCACAAAAAATTCACCGCGGCAAAATTCACCATCATGACAATTCACTGCGCAAAAAATTAATTGCATGAATTTTTTGGTAGCGGTGAATTTCCCATGGTGAATTGTTGACAGTGAATTTTCCATCGGTGAATTGCTGACGGTAAATTTCCCTATAGCCCTCTATGGCTAAGGCTATAAACAACTTACAACTAATAACTAGCTTGACTAGATCATTATGGATCCTCACTTCCAATTGCAAGCTTCTTCTCAAGTTCAAATTGATGATAAACCATTTAGGTAACTATAGCCTTTTCTTCTCTAACCTCCAAAATGTGTAAAAGAGATATTTGTCTGCACGAGAATTCACCATCTTTCAACGGTGTTCTTCGAAGCATCACCAAATCACCTTCAATCTTTCTATGGTGTTCTAGCGAAAATGCTCCCAAACTAACCACTGACAATGTCATTGTGGTAGGCCTCGACTGAATAACACTGGACATCTTCCAATCATAAAATGCTATTGCCATTCACTACTCATCTCAATCTCACAGCATTATGTAGAGAAGGCCAGTTGAAAGAGGCGCTGCACATTCTGCTTACCACACACAACCCCCCTGGAGACTCCTCTACATATCTTCAGTTACTGCAAACCTGCATTCTCAAGAACGCGCTTTCACAAGTTAAAAAAGTCCACTCTTTCATCGCTCACAGGCAATTTGCATTTGCTACCCGCATAACTTTTCAGAATAGCCTTATTAACATGTATGTCAAGTGCGGAAGTTTGGTAGATGCTCGCAAAGTGTTTGATCACATGAAGGAACGAAACATCATCTCTTGGAATACGGTTATTGCAGCATACAGAAGACATGGGTGTCCTCATGAGGCAGTCACATTGTTTCACCAAATGCAACGAACGGGTTTCCAACCCGATCAGTTCACATTTGCCAGCATACTCCCAGCCTGTGCCAAGATGGGAGCTTTAGATCAGGGTATGGACATCCATCAAAGCATAAACGATAGAGGCATTTCGTCAGATGTTGTAGTTGCAACTGCCCTGGTAGATATGTATGCAAAATGTGGAAGCATAGACAAGGCACGTGACCTGTTTGACAAAATGCCTCAAAGAAATGTGGTTTCATGGAATGCAATGGTTGCAGCATATACACAAAATGGATTTGTTGAAAAGGCTTTAGAAACTTTCAAGCAAATGCAATTGGCAGGCGTAAAGCCAAATTCCACAACCTTTGCCAATGTCCTCCCTGCCTGTGCCAAAATGGGAGCTTTGGAACAGGGTATGGACATTCATCAAAGCATAACTGAGGGGGGATTTTTTTCAGATGTTGTAGTTACAACTGCCGTGGTCGACATGTATGCAAAATGTGGAAGCATAGACAAAGCACGCGAGGTGTTTGACAAAATGCTTCAAAGAGACGCGGTCTCATGGAATGCGATGATTGCAGGATATGCGCAAAATGGGATTGTTGCAAAGGCCTTTGAAACTTTTAAGCAAATGCAACTGGCGGGTGTAAAGCCAGACTCCACAACGTTTGCCAGCATCCTCACTGCCTGTGCACAAATGGGAGCTTTGGAGCAAGGTACAGCCGTCCATCAAAGCATAATTGAAAGTGGATTTTTTTCAAATATTATAGTTGGAAATGCTCTTGTAGATATGTACGCAAAATGTGGGAGCATGCGCAAGGCACATGAATTGTTTGCCAGAATGCCTCAAAAAGATGTCATCTCATGGAATGCAATGATTGTCGGATATGCACAAAATGGGCTTGTGGAAAAGGCTTTAGAAACTTTCAAGCAAATGCAATTGGCAGGTGTAAAGCCAGACTACACAACCTTTGCCAGCATCCTCCCAGCCTGTGCCAAAATGGGAGCTTTGGAACAGGGTATGGAGATCCATCAAAGCATAACGGAAGGCGGATTTTTGTCAGATGTTTCTGTTGCAAATGCCCTGGTAGACATGTATGCAAAATGTGGAAACATAGACAAGGCACGAGAACTGTTTGACAAAATGCCTCAAAAAAATGTGGTCTCATGGAATGCCATGGTTGCAGGATATGCACAAAATGGATTTTTCGAAAAGGCTTTAGAAACTTTCAAGCAAATGCAATCTGCCGGTGTAAAGCCAGACTCCACAACTTTTGCCACTATCCTCCCAGCCTGTGCTAAAATGGGAGCTTTGGAACAGGGTATGGACATCCATCAAAGCATAATGGAAGGGGGACTTACGTCAGATGCTGTAGTTTCAAATTCCCTTGTAGACATGTATGCAAAATGTGGAAGCATAGAGAAGGCACGAGAACTGTTTGAAAAAATGCCTCAAAGAAATGTGGTCTCATGGAATGCCATGATTGCAGGATATGCACAAAATGGATTATGCAAGGATGCTCTCAAAATCTTTGAATTAATGAAGCACTCTGGAACATATCCTGACATTATAAGCTTTGCTTGCGTTCTATTTGCATGCAGCCATGCAGGTTTAGTGGATGAGGGCTGTAGATGCTTCAATCACATGAGTAACCTTTATTGCATACCTACAGTTGATCATTATGTGTGCATGGTTGACCTTCTTGCCCGTGCTGGCTATCTTGAGGACACCCTAAACTTTATCATTAAGATACCGGTTAAACCTGTGGTGGTTGTGTGGATGTGTTTTCTTGGTGCCTGTAGATTACATATGAATATAGGCTTAGGAGTATTTACAGCGACGCTGCTTTTGGATTTGGATCCTAAAAATGCTGCGACTTATGTTGTTCTCTCAAACATCTATGCAGAAATTGGCTGGAGGAGTGAAGTTGAAATGGTAAGGAGATTGATGAAAGATAGAGGAATTAAAAAAATCCCTGGATGTAGTTGGATTGAAGACCATAAAATGGTGCATACTTTTTGTGTAGGAGATAGATCACATCCACAGACACAGGAGATCTACGCAAAGTTGGAGAAATTGGCTTGGGAGATGAAGGCAGCAGGGTATTTTCCAGATTCAAGACATTCACTTAATGATGTGGAAGAAGAGGAAAAAGAATTATTTCTCTGCCACCATAGTGAAAAGTTGGCAATTGCATTTGGTTTGTTAAACACGCCCCCTGGAACAACCATTAGAGTTGTTAAAAACCTTAGAGTATGTGCTGATTGCCACACTGCAACAAAATTTATCTCCAAGATTGTTGGAAGAGAAATTGTTGTGAGAGATGCAAATCGTTTCCATCATTTTAAACAGGGACAATGCTCTTGTGGAGATTACTGGTGATGTTAAATGAAGCAATCTGAAAATTTGGCTTGCACTATAATGATGTGCACCATGTCAGACTTGCAGTAATAATGAAGGGAAAAGGTTTTATTTTCGGTTTCTAGAAATTTTCAAAAATTTATAATTTAAAGAGAAGATTATTAAGTATACATTACGAGGTCATTATAAGTCCTAATAATAAGTGCATTCAATGTTTACAATGTAAGAAGGGAATATGTTATGTACTTTCTATTCTTATAAAACCTAAATCATTTTGTAACGATCACTAATAGTATCATACTTGAGGTCTCAAAGGGACATCTAAAATTGTAAATGAGTATTTTTGTGTATGCATTATAATATGGAACATTTGAATGGAATAAAATCCATCATCATTAATAATTAAAATAACAATAAACTAATTCCATAGATTATATTACAATTATTTTATCATGTATGTGCCACTACCAACAAAAAATATTATTGAGAAAATCAACAAAGTTCTAGGTTGCAAGATAGGTCCATATTTAGGTCACAAAAAAAATTTAATGTCACAAATATATAGAAATGTCTACCAAGCATTCACATTGCAAATCACAAAATATGAGCCACATTAACTTCACAAAGTTTAACTAATTATCTTAAGAAATTTAAAATGAGAGATTATGTTTTTCATCCTTTCCTTGATACCTAACAATATGAATATTCGAGGATTGATCCCATCAACACCACATGTACCTAGTACATCTACTTTAGTCCCTCAATGCTCAAGCTAAGTGTCCTAATGTGAAGCTCTACCAATGAATATGAGTTTGATATTAATGATTTTCCATAGGTATCATACAAATTTTCTTATTGGAACATGGGGGACCATTTGTATGAAACCATCCTACATAATGATGGTGGCTTGTGGACCTATTTTGCTTTCCTTTATTACCATGTATCTTGCATTGAGAAGTAAGGCCATAAGAAGGTGCCTTGATCATAGTTCATGTGCTTGGCCTTAGTATTTGAGAAAATCTAGAGATCTTGCAAGTGTAAATACTTTAAGCCATCTTGAATGTTTGATGCTAAAAATATGAATAGAAAAATGAAATCACATAGGAGTCTTTCAAGTTAAAATGAAAACATATCATTGGAAAAATTGGTATTAATAATAATGTTTCTATTTTCTCCTAGTTAATATAAAAATTTATATGTCAAAACATGCATAGAAAGGTGTCTTCAAAACCTAGAGAAATCCAACTTATAAGTTGAAGATTAAATAAAGCTAAAATAAAGAATGTTTGACTCTCTTTACTCTATATTTTATAATACTTTATATTCTAAGCTATATTGTATGTAACAACCCAAAGCTCAACACACCTTTCTTGAAGTAGTTTGATAGGAAGGTTTGAGATGCTTAATGCATTTATTAGATTGTAAACTAAGTAATCATTTTAAATACATGTTTTTATCTAACTTTGATTGTGTATTCTATTAGCAAGAAAAGTGTGGGGGATCAAAAACTGAAGTTATATTCCCCAAGTATTCTCTAGAAGTTGTATTTACACCCTAGACTCAATAATAAAGAGGGATCAAAGATTAGTGCATAATGCAGAAAAGACAAATTAATAGAATAGCATATAAGAAGAATTTTAAAAAAATCATAATCTTATGTATATTAACCAACTCCATATATGTCTTATACTTCCATTATTCCATTACACATCATATCTTCTATACAATTATCTAATATATCATTGCTCTTATCTCCTCATATCTTTCTATGTTTATCTCTTGTATCTTGCATACATTTCTTACTTCTATTACATAGTATTCTATCTTATACATATAAGTTCTTAACAAGACATGTCCCTTATAGTCTACCCTACTTCTTGGAGTTGACTTGTTGGTCAAGAGCTCCACAACCCTATTGTGGTGGTTTTTGGCATGATTTGTTGCTTTGTTCTATACTCTGACATTTTCCTTACTAACATCATCCCCCCTTTTAAAACTATGTCTTGTCTTCAAGACATTTTTATGTCATTTGGTTGGAATGATGGCCTTGTAGATATCTTTTAGATGGGAAAAATTACTATCCCATTGTGTTTTGGCCTACTAAAGAAGTCGATTTTGTATAGTGATCTAAGTAAAGAGTTTCTCTACTTTTGGAAAAGTAGATGGGATTGAATTTGTTGGCTAAGTTTTGATCATCTCATATTATCCCTATGACATGTGGTAGTATCCTACTGGTGACTTCCTAGAGTTGCTTGAATTGATTCCTTGATTGCTCCCTTTCATCTTGTAGTTGTTGCAACTGTGCATGTAGTGCTTGTGCTTTGAATTTCCCATTCATATCTATCATCGTGTCATAGGAAGTGCTACTTGAAGAGTATGTTGTTCAATTTGATCTATTTGTGCATTGATGTTTCTGTAGACACCTAAAATTGTCTAAGCATGCCACAAATTCATAATTCACCTTTTCCATCATTTTCCCCATTATCTCATAATTTCTCAATTTTAATTAATTAATTCCCAATTATTTGATTAAATTCCTAGTTTCCTCTATTAATTGAATAACTGATATTATTTGATTAATTCATCAAAATTCACCAAATTTCTCCCTTTTCACATTTAATTAAATAATCTTGAATTATTTAATTAAATTCAATTTATATCTCCCCACTTTGATTAAATAATCTTTAATTATTTAATTAAATATTAATTTTCCCTCTCACGCATGATTAAATAATCTTTAATTATTTAATTAAATATTGATTTCCTCTCACCTCACAATTAAATAATTTTCTAGTTATATAATTACTAATTTTCTCCAACTTGCACAAAGCATATTCCATTTTCAAAAAGGGAATTTCCTTTTCAAAATATCTTCCCTCCAAAATATCTCAAACTAATTTCCTTGAATTAAGGGGATTTTTTGAGTTAACTAAAACTCTCATTGATTCTCCACCCTTGATATTCTTGATCTAAATATCAACATTTCTATAAAACAAGTCATCCTCTTCATAAAAATCATTCACAATTCTCATAAGGAATTCATGACCTTTTTGAGAGCATCTTTGAGCATTTAAGAATCATAATTGTGAGTCAAGATCATTAGGGTGTGCAAGAAGTTGAGTCCACTTTTTGGGGCCAAAAAGTGGGTGTTTCCTCTGATTTTTATAATTTGTCATGTTTGACCTTTAAATTTGAAGCACTTAGAGATGAAATCTTAAAAGAGGTCACTAATCATAAAATGTAGTACTCAGAGTCTAGTTTCCAAATACGTAATTTATTTTAATACCTAGATAATGCAAATTGATTTTCAATAGGTGTGTTTAAAAACCATTATTTAAAAGTCTTTTTTAACCATACCATGCATGTGTACATCATCCATATTTTGACCTAAATAATCATATTTTTTTGCATCCTTTTGGGAAAAGATTTGTAACGCACTAAAGAATGCTCACAATATTTTTTTGAATATTCTTTTGTTAATTTTTTATTGGCCATATTTGTTGTTTTGAAAAATCATGTACGCCATGCATAAGATGACCTAAACTTATCATTTTTTGAATTTTTTTTCAAATTGAAAAGAATTGTGAAGATTGCCTACGTATAATTTGTTTTTCAAAAAAAAAAAAAAATGTTTATTAAAATACTATAAAAACTTTGAAATTTCAAGTTTATGGACCACTTTCATAAATGTCCCCCTTTGTTATTAATCACAACATACAACTCTCTCCCCCCCTTTGACATCAATGGCAAAGAACATAATTCTGATCACTCCCCCTTAGGAGTGCACCCACTCGTCTCATACTGCAACTGTAAGGCCACTTGATCATTCCTTATAAATGCATCTAGATGACTTTTATGATTTGGTAACAATGTACTTATGACCTAGAGCTCATATATATTTTATGGTGTATTTTGTATTATGTTACTTGCATGGTGATAATGAACCTAGTAAGTATAGATTTCATACATAACATTATACAAATAAGAATGGTTATGTGTGAATTACTACTTAGTCATGATTTGTAATGTTATCAAAATATGTAAATAAATGATATATGAGTAAGTTCATGTTGCTTCCGTTATGCTTGATATGTTGTACTAACAATTGTAGCTAGTGTGTAGGAGAATTCTAATGTGTCCTTGTCTTGCATATAATATTTCTTGATTCTTGGAAAGTAAGCTTGAGAGATCCTAAGAGGGATGAAATAAAGAGTTGATATAGTCAAACTTTTGGGGACGTTTCCTCGAGAATGTGAGACGTCAACATGAAGCAATCAAGAGGATGGGATCAAGCTTTGTATGGATGAGGTAAGTACTATCCTTACTTTGTTTGTTTCGTTACTGCAAAATAATATGTTTTAAGAGTAGGAAATCAAGTACTATTTTCAATTAATTATAATCAACCTAGTTCTAGTATCAAGCTACTTCCTTATCCCTTATGCTATTTCCAATTAGGGTTGTGCTTTAATGCATTATGTTTCCTAGATATTCATATAATTTTGGTGGCATCTCAACATGTCAATTTAATGGAGGTTGTGATTGAACCTTTGATGTTATGCTTACAATTACAAGCACAAGGGCTTAGACCCAATTATGGTTCCAACGAAATAATTCTAAGATAGATTTAAGGTTGTGCATGCCCTCTTTATTAGCATAATTTGATTAGGTGTATAGTTTTCAATTGTGTTTTGATAAACATTAATTTAACTTGATTTTAATTTCAAGTGGCAATTTGAATAAGAATATTTATGCATGGTGAAATTAGGAAAGGAAATTATGAACTAACATGATGAGGAAAGTTAGATCCAATGTCTATATACTAAATCATTACAATGTAAAAGGGACACGAGACAATGAAATCTAATATATGAGTATGTAATTTGGAACATGAGTTAGTTTTGAAACACTTGAATATAGGTATAATAGGTCACAATTTAAGTCCTATTTGGAGAGAATGATTAATATTTATTATGTTAAAGAAATTGAGATACTACTATAAACTTTATTTAAAATTTAATTGTTCATATGATGATAAACATAGTAGACTATGTTCATTAAAATGAAAATTATCGTCATTCAGGAAAAATGGTGGAGGTTTCCGCTCTTCCATCTTCCTCATGTACATGTAATTCATAATAAAACAAAAAACGCCTACTTTTAGGGTTGCATCTCATTTTCGAGCCTATGAAATTTGGATCGGTGTTACTTATCACATGTTATTATAGTGAACTTTGAGTTGGGTTCTAAAAGGGAAATTAATGCCACCTATAGGTTAGAATAATTTAATAATTCTTATTGAATTTTCCCTTATAAAAGGAAGAGAATCTATTTTTAAAAAATAAGGTATTTTTAAAAGGGAGGGGAATTAATATAAGTTTATACATGGAAATCATTATTTTAAATTTAAAATGAATAAAGGGGCCTCCTTAGGGATATAGGTATACTAATAAGAAATTAATAATGTGCTTAAAATATTTTTTCATGATATATCATTAATGAATAAATTTTTAAATTTAATTATATATATATTAATGAGAAAGGTGTAAGGTTTGATAAAATATTAGGTAGATATTCATTTTTTTTTAAATAAATATTTATTGGCTAATATTTCTTTTATGTTTGGACATTTGTGTAAACTATAATATCATATTTGTATTATTAAAATTAAATAATATAATATATTTATCAACATATGAAAAATTTCTAAGGTATGTGAATGTATGGATTATTCTATTTTGTCTAGTAAGTTTAAACTTGATGCTTTCTAGGGCAAAATAAAATTCAAATTCATATACACCATTTTCTTTTTATTCCATTATTAGAAATGATGTTAAGGACATATAGATTATGATTTTTATAATATGACTACTAACCTAGTGACAAGGCTTGTAACTAATAAGTATTGTCTAGTTTAATTATTGAGAATAACATCTAATTTGTTTAATATAGATTTACGAATCATGATCTTGAGTTTTGCACTCTTACTCATGTAGTACACACCATCACTCTAAGTGTAGGGAATAGTTTACTAAATTTCAACCATCATTTCATCTTTGAAAGATAATAAATAAGTCCTATGACACCTTTTTTTTTTTAGAGCTACTTTTCATGCATCTAATACAATATAACAGAGATCTTAGAATAACCCTCTTGTGATAATTAAATGATATTATAGGATTAAAATTTCTATATATAATCTAGTTCACAACTCATAATTGGTAGAATGTATTATTATTGAGACATATTTAACCTTGCATAATATTGGTTAGGTAGCACCTATTTTTTCATTGTGCTCTTCTAGTATAAAAAGGGTGTAGGAAGGTTACAAAGGTGATGGATCAAGATTATGGCGAAACCCCAATAATGTGTGGTTTAATCCATGATGTTACAGTTAACCATGTATGCTTGTGTATGGAACTTTGTGTTATGTGTTACAACCTCATAACCTAGTTATGTTTTGGATGATGCAAAAGAATAGTTGG
This sequence comes from Sequoia sempervirens, assembly GCA_007258455.2. Lineage (NCBI taxonomy): Eukaryota > Viridiplantae > Streptophyta > Pinopsida > Cupressales > Cupressaceae > Sequoia > Sequoia sempervirens. The sequence continues at coordinate 33,038,071 of VDFB02000010.1, read as the reverse complement.
AAAATAAGAGTTTAGTTATCGATATGAGTACCTAGGTCACTACTCCCTGTTTCACTATGATATCCTTAGCTAGAGTTTTTCTACTTGGCTTCACCTAAGTGGGTGGCAGCCAACTAAGAAAACTGTTTGGGGTAATGGACCCTAGAAAGGGTTGCATACCCACTTTTAAAGTATGAAATTTATATTTTAACATATATCATTGAAATTGTGTTATGAGCATGAATGAGGTTGAGTCATCTATTGAACCTTGTGTTAGTGAGGCAAATGAGTTGGAGCAACTCAAGTTGTCAAACTAGGGTGCCTCTATGAAATATATACATAGGAAAGACCATCAAGCGATGAGCTCCCGAGGCATTAGGTCGGACCCCTAAGACTGTTCTTTAGAGTCGTGTATGTGACTTGTCACTTTCTCCCGATATTGTAAACTATCATTGAATTATATAGTTTGTCTCAATAATAATATGCTAACTACCTTTGATCTTATGTGCGTGTCAAGTCATGTAGACCTTGCAGGTATAGGTGTTGGGAGCGAGGAATTTTCGACATGATGGAATGTAAGAGGTACGTTAAGCCGATCCAAAGTAAGTAGACTCTAATGTTAAAAGTAGTAAATCATTTCTATATTTGGTTTGAACTGGTGTGATCATTAACCATAGTTGTAAGTAGTGAATTGTGTTTTTATTTTTTTAAGTAAAGAATAGAAAACAATAAACAAAAAAAATTTATTGCAAAATTAGTAAAGTTGTTATAGTTTGTTAGGTTGTTTAGTGTGTAAAATGTGGGCATTACAGCAACAATGATACTTCCTACTCCCCCTGAGGAGTAGACCTAGTCATCAGTCTAGACAAATGAAAAATATGTAGATCCACTGGACTGATGCACCTCCATGTGCACCTAGTTCGAAGGAGGGGAAGTAACCCCCAATTTCTCCCTGAGATGTACACAAAAGTATCCTTCAGAAGAGCCTTAGTAAATATATTTTTAGTTTGATCCTTTGTAGGCACATACTCCAATCTAACTTCATTCTCTAATACCATCTCTCTTAAGAAATGATATTTGATAGATATATGCTTTGTCCTTGAATGCATTACCAAATTATTTGAAATATTTATTGCACTTGTATTATCACAAAAGATAGGGATAGGTTCATCACACATCACTCCTATATCCTTCAATGTTTGCTTCATCCACAAAACCTGTGTGCAACAAGATGCTGCTGCAATGTACTCAGCTTCTGCAGTGGAAAAATACATTGAATCTTGTTTCTTACTTAGCCATGAAACCAATCTTCCTCCAAGAAAGAATGCATCACCACTTGTACTCTTCCGATCATCTACATAACCAGCCCAATCTGCATCAGTGAAAGCACTCAAAGTGAAATTAGTATCCTTAGAATACCACAAGTCATGATCCAGAGTGCCTTTTAGATATCTAAATATTCTTTTCATGGATGTAACATGTGCTTCTTTAGGTTCTGCTTGAAATCTGGAAACCAAACATACTGCATGCGTGATATTCGGTTTAGTAGCAGTAAGATATAACAATCCACCAATCATAGATCTGTACATACTCTGATCAACTTTAGGAGAATCATCATCCTTACTCAATTTGCATTTGGTCACCATAGGGGTACAGACCGGTTTGGAATCATCCATTCCAAACTTCTTTAGCAATTATTTAACATACTTTGATTGTGAAATGAATATTCCCTTATCAGTTTGATTCACTTGAAGTCCAAGAAAGAAAGAAATTCACCAATCATAGACATTTCAAACTCTTTTTGCATCTCCTCTGCAAATTTCTTGCACATACCTTCATTTCCTCTAAAGATAATATCATCAACATACACAACCACTATCAACATTTTGTTTCCTTCAACCTAGAAATAAAGATTATTGTCTACAGAGCCTTTGCTAAACCTTTGTTTTGTCAAATATATGTCCAACCTTGCATACCATGCTTTGGGAGCTTGTTTTAGTCCATACAATTCCTTTTTCAACTTACAAACCATGTCTAGTTTATCTGGTAACTGAAATCCCTCTGGTGTTCCATATACACCTCTTCTTCCAATTCTCCATTTACGAATGTAGACTTAACATCCATTTGGTATACCTTGAAATCTTTGTGAGCAGAAAATGCTAAGAACATCTGAATAGCCTCCATTCTTTCCACCGGTGCAAATGTCTCCTCAAAGACTTTCCTTCAACCTGTAAATAACCCTTGCACACAAGCCTTGCTTTGTTTCTTACAACTTCACCATTCTCATTTAGCTTATTCCTAAATACCCATTTTGTACCAATTACATTCTTGTTTACTGGTCTAGGGACCAATTCCCATGTTTGATTTTTCTCTATCTGCAGTAACTCCTCTTTCATTGCTCTAACCCAATTCTCATCTTTGCATGCTTCACACACTAATTCAGGTTCTATTTTGGAAAGTAAACACAAGTTTACCTCAGTTGCTACCACTTTGCTTCTTGTCTTTACACCTTCACTTTTGTCTCCAATTATTTATTCTTTAGGATAATTTTTCTGTACATATTTTGGAGTCTTAGGAGCAGGTTTTGTGGTGCAGGAGCACCTTGTTCATTGAATACCTTCAAAAGACAAAATTGTAAAATTTGAGTTTTCAAATGTAAAAGTGTGTAAAAGATTCATGTAAATGTCAATTCCAATGTATTTGAGTCTTTTATAGGTCCCTAGGTGGTCAAAATGATGGAAAATGTAAAACTTGCAAAATTTGCAAAGTTGTCAAATTGGGGAAAATGTAAAAAATGTAAAAAAGGAAAGAATATGAAGAGTCAAGTGGGAAAATAGAAATTTTTTCTCAATTGGGGAAGATTAAAAGCCTTTAAATAGGAATTTTACATCGTTTTCAAGTAGAGGGGGAAGTTTGAATAAAAAGAAAATCATTTAGAAACCCCATTGCATGTTTAAACTTTGCATTTTCATAATTCCAGATTGGTAAACGTGTTTGCAAGTTGTTGTACAGATTTTTATGGACTTATTTTCATGGTTCAATCATTTTAATTGATGCACCTATGAGTCTAATTCATTTTTTTTCATCGAATTTCATTGAGTTTTGAGTGTTTTATGGTCATTTTACTAAAGACAAGTTGCAGAATTAAGCCTTTGGGATAGCATAGCAACAAGTTTTTGAGGGATATGTTCCAAAGTAACCCAACCTTAATTTAATATATGTTATATAAGGGCTTAATTGGTATCCAAATCAGTTTTTAGATCGTGGTTTTGAGTTGTATTCTGAAAATTATGTCAAAATTACCTTATTTGCTACTCTCATCAAAGCATAGTGCAAGAATTTGAGAATCTGATAAAACTGAGTTATAAGGTTGTATATTTGGTTTGTTTCGATTGAAATGATGATGGTTGAAATTTCTTGGAAGTCTGGTTAGAGATTAGAAGCAAGAATGGTTGGCTTGTTGTCTTTTTTCCTTGTGAAAGTAAGTTGCAATGAAGGGTAAATTGGTGCATGCTAAATGAATTGATTATTTCAGAGTTTTCTAACAAAGTTTTTTCTTGTATTCAGTCGATATGAATATTTTAAAGGTGAGTTAAGTTCTTTTCAGGTTTGGAAACAAGATTTGGTGACTTGGTGCCTTGTAGCTACGTGGATTAAAGATACAAAGATGTGGATTTTGGTTGAAAGTTGATGTGAATTTAGTGAATGGTTAGTGGATCTTCTCATGACTTGTGATTAGGGTTAGAAGTACACTTGAAGTATTTTTGATGTTGGTAGATGCTCTTGCATTGAATTGGTATCAGAGTTAGTTGATCTCGGTTGTGGAGTTTAGTTCCACGTGCTTGATCCACCTAAGTTGCAAAGAGAGTTTGGTGGTTTGTGAGTTTGTTGGGTTAAGAGATAACTTGGTTGTTCATTGCAAAAAGACTAGGGAGAGAAAGTGGAGACACCTAGGTGAGGCAAAGAAGTTGGTAAGTTGTGTTGTGATGCAGTAAGAACCTGATGGATACTTGATTGTGAAGCACTTTAGATTGCAGCCTGAAGAGTACTCCACGGATGGGAGTAGATGAAAGAAGATTGGTTAGAGAAGGTCAAGGGAAGTTTGCAAGGACAGTCTTGTGTCCTTGGTTGAGGAAAACATTAGTGGAAAGAAGAGAGTTGGGAAAGGAAAGTCCTGTGTCCTTTTGAAAGAGAAGATGATCCTGATAGGAAGAGTTGAAGATAGAGTTGAAGGAAAAAACAAAGATTCAAAGAGAGATGAAGAAGAATCAATCCAAGGTAGATTTGAAATTTTTTTGTTGGTACAAACAAAGTGGATACAATGTGTTTCCAAGGGAATTGGAAATTTTTTGTTGGCTGGTTGTATGGTGCAGGAGCACCTTGGTCATTGAATACCTTCAAAAGACAAAATTGTAAAATTTGAGTTTTCAAATGTAAAAGTGTGTAAAAGAGTCATGTAAAGGTCAATTCCAATGTATTTGAGTCTTTTATAGGTCCCTAGGTGGTCAAAATGATGGAAAATGTAAAACTTGCAAAATTTGCAAAGTTGTCGAATTGGGGAAAATATAAAAAAGGCAAAAAAGGCAAGAATATGAAGAGTCAAATGGGAAAATAGAAATTTTCTTTCAATTGGGGAAGATAAAAATCCTTTAAATAGGCATTGTACATAATTTTCAAGTAGATGGGGAAGTTTGAATAAAAATAAAATCATTTAGAAACCCCATTGCATGTTTAAACTTTGCATTTTCAGAATTCCAGACTGGTAAACGTGTTTGTAGGTTGTTGTACGGATTTTTATGGACTCATTTTCATGGTTAAATCATTGGAATTGATTCAACTATGAGTCTACTTCATTTTATTTATTTTTTCATCGAATTTCATTGAGTTTTGAGTGTTTTATGGTCATTTACTAGAGACAGGTTATAGAATTAAGCCTCAAGGACAACATAGCAGCAAGTTTTTGAGGGATATTTTCCAAAGTAACCCAACCTTAATTTAATATATTTTATAGAAGGGATTAATGGGTATCCAAATCAGTTTTTAGATAATGTTTTTGAGTTGTATTCTAAAAATTATGTCAAAATTACCTGATTTGCTGCTCTCATCAAAGCATAGTGCAAGAATTTGAGAATCTAATAAAACTGAGTTATAAGGCTGTATATTTGGTTTGTTTCAGTTGAAATGATGATGGTTGAAATGTCTTAGAAGTCTGGTTAAAGATTAGAAGCAAGAATGGTTGGCTTGTTGTCTTTTTGTCTTGTGAAAGTAAGTTGCAATTAAGGGTAAATTGGTGCATGTTGAATGAATTGGTTATTTCAGAGTTTTCTAACAAAGTTTTTTCTTGTATTCAGTCTATATGAAGATGCTTAAAGTGATTTAAGGTCTTTTCAGGTTTGGAAACAAGATTTGGTGACTTGGTGCCTTGTGGTTATGTGGATTCAAGATACAAAGATGTGGATTTTGGTTGAAAGTTGGTGTGAATTTAGTGAATGGTTAGTGGATCTTCTCATGATTTGTGATTAGGGTCAGAAGTACCCTTGAAGGTTTTTTGATGTTGGTATATTCTCTTGCATCATTTTGGATCTTCTTCCTCTTCTTCAATTTTTTCTTCTTCTTCTTCCTTATTCTCTTCTGGTACTTGTCCACAGATAGGTTCATCTGGTTCAACTTCACTTATCTGAACTGATCTATGCATATCTTCATCAACCTTCACATTTGCACTCTCAAAAATTTTCCTCAATATTTTATTGAAGCATCTATAAGCTTTTTTATTAGTTGAATATCTAAGGAAAATACCTTCATCCCATCTAGCATTAAACTTTCCAATGTTTTCATCATCTCTTTTAATGTAACATTTGCTTCCAAACACCTTAAAATACTTAATAGTATGGATTTTTCCAGACCACAGTTCATAAGGGGTCTTTGTGTTGTTACCTTTGATCTGAACTCTGTTAAAAATATAAACATCAGTGTGGATTGCTTCTCTCCAGTATACATCAGGTACATTTTCCTCTTTCATCATAGTCCTTGCAACCTCTTGAATAGTCTGGTTCTTCCTCTCAACAACTTCATTCTGCTGAGGAGTTTTAGGAGCAGAAAAATGCCTCTTTATACCGTGCTCTTCACAAAATGTATTAAACTCACTGGAAGTGAATTCTCCACCTCTATCAAACCGTAAACATTTGATTTTTAGGTTCACTTCATTCTCTACCATAGCCTTGAACACTTTGAATCTATCCAGAACTTGAGTTTTCTCCCTAAGAAAAGTAACCCATGTCATTCTGGAATAATCATCAATTAAGAGCATAAAAAACCTGTCACCATTAAGACTTCATGTTCTTGTAGGACCACAGAGGTCAGTATGAACCAATTCTAGCATTCCAGTAGTTGATTGATCCTTTCCTTTAAAGTTGCATCTTGTTTGTTTTCCCAACTAACAACTTTTGCAGACAATATTGGTAGGCTTTGTGATCTTAGGCAGATCTCAGACAACTTCTCTTGAACTAATCTTGATCAGATTGTCAAAGTTTACATTACCCATCCTCTGGTGCCATAGCCAACTTTCATTAACCTAAGATACAAAACACTGACCATCAACACCTTTAAGCTGATAAATGTTTCCATATGTTCTTTTTCCTACAACTACCATAGTTCTAGAGCCTTTTCTTATTTCACACGTATTATCCTAAAACACAAGTTTGAATCCTTTGCTACACATTTTTCCAACACTCAAGAGATCATGCCTTAAGCCCTTAACATAATAGACATCATCAGTACTATGTTTTCCATCAAAACTAATTGTTCCTTTTCCAACAATATTTGCACCAAAATCATCTCCAAACATGACTAATCCACCATCATACTTTTCAAGTTTAATGAACTTACTTTTGTCTCTGGTCATGTGATTTGAGCAGCCACTGTCAGTCACCCAATAGTCTTTATCTTGTCTAGCATGAAAGGCAGTAACCAGAGTACCTTCCATCTCTTGCTTCTTGTTTTCCAAACCACTTTCCCTTGCACATCTTTCATGGTTAGTAGACACTGATTTATTCTCTAAGGCTAGAAACAAGCATTCATCATTATCATCTTCAAAATCAGATTCGTCATCAGAAATTACAACATCTTCTCTAACATAAAATAATTTCTTGAATTTTTTATCCTTTTTGTCTTTATTGTATCTTCTCTTCTTGTGTATGGCTCTATTTGGACATCTTGAAGCATAGTGACCAATATTTCCACAACTGAAACATTTAAAAGGTAGCATGCCTTTGTACTTACTGGTACCTTTCTTCAACTTCCTTGTAAAATTTGCTTCCAACTCCTCTGAGCTATCACCATCTAGATCATCTTATGTCTTTATAGCTTTGAAGTCCGTTTCTATTTTCTCCTTTTCTTTTCCAAATTTCCTCATTTCAAATGTATTCAAGGTGCCAAATAGTTGTTCTTTAGTGAATTTCTTAGGATCATAGACTTCCTCAATAGTTGAGACCTTATCATTATAACTCTCTGGTAGAGTCATTAGAATCTTCTCCATTACATCTTCATCTGTCAGAGTACCACCTTGATTTTTAACTTCATTTAGTGAAATATCAACCCTCTGAAAATAGCTTGCAATGTCTTTACCTTCTTCCATTTTCAAGTTCTCATAGCTGCACTTAGCTGTTAGCTTCTTTGACAATTTCACTCTATCATTTCCTTCATAGATATCTTTCAAATTTTTCCACACTTCATAAGCAGTGCCCAAATAAATAACTTTTGTTCGCTCGGGCTTAGATAAAGCACTATAGATTGCATACCTTGCTTTTTCAATTGCTTCATAAGCAAAAATCTCATCTGCAAAAGAAGGACCACTTGTCGGTGCAACATATTTTATCTCAAAAACTTTCCAAGTCTTGTAACCAAGAGAGATCAAGTAACCTCTCATCTACACTTTCTAGAAACTGTAATAAGATCCATCAAACATAGGGATTGTCAATTTGTGTTCCATCAGATCTACCTAAAGTGGTTAAGCTCTTCTCTAAGGAACCAAAGCTCTGATACCAATTGTTGAAATGCACAATACAACTGAGAGGGGGGAGTGAATCAATTTTCACCAATCTTATTCATAAAAATCAAAAAATTATTAACTCCACATCCACTTTAATCTGTTATTAAGTATGAGCATGAAATACAAATAACAGAAAGCAATATCAACACAAGAAACACCAGATTTACGTGGAAAACCCAATAAGGGAAAAACCACGGTGATGATTAACTCACAATATAAAGTAATTCCAAAACCAATTACAAAGAGGCTCACTGCCCAAGATAGGACTCACTATCCAACAGGGAGGCTCACTACCTATAGATACAAAAAGATAGAAATAAGAATTTTACATAGAGAACACTTTCGTAATGCAACAAAAGATCCACCACAACAACTTCCACACATCCGCAGCCTTGATCAGAAAATTGAAAACACCATCAACTCACTGGTTTTAGGAATCTAACACATTAAATTACTACTACCTCAATTCACTTTCGCACACTCTTGATTTTTAAACTTGTGGCATGTTTGATACAAAACATCTCAATTTTTCATATATTTATACCATCTTCAACTTTAGAAACTTTCTCCAAGGTTGGCTACACACACTTCATTGTACAAATTCAAATTAGGTCAGCAACTCAACATTCCCACAGTGGAAGAGAATGATAGTGGAACACATCAACACTCAACTAAGACCCAAAACAACATCTCAGATCAATCACATGCTTCCTTAATTGATACTTATCCCTTGCATGACGTGTAGACACCAGGTCGGCCAAACCTAATGAAAACACAAATGAACTTGGAAGTGCATGCTTCTGCAACAAGAAGATAACACACAAACCACATAACACACTTCACCATACATTTGAACACATCTTAGATGTCTTCATATTCATCTGAAGCAAATGCAACAACCTTCATACACATGACACTTTCCATCAGTCCATCCGGACTGCACAGGCACACACAGTAACTCTAAAACATGTCTCCTGAAGCACCAAACTACAAATGCCTTTGACAAAACACAGATACCATTACAATCCTTCTTATAGATCTGCAAGACCTGAAACAAACCAAAAAAGGATTGTGGAGCAGAAACATTTCTCCCAGTCCACAGACAAACAACTCTACCAAACTAGTTCACAAACCGGTGAATACAATTTTCACTCTTCATCAAACCAGAAGTTATAATCTAGGATATATCACCTAATGATTCCAATAAAAAATACTTTAGATTTGCACAAGCATAGGATCAATACAGAAGAAATGTGGAGCACATACCAGAGCACATTCTGAACACACACACAATTTTGTCTTCACCATTTATTAATTTTCTCAAAAGCACTTGGCAACTCATCATATCAGCACACCTACAACACCATAAAGATAGCTCCATGTACTCACAACATCTCAAAAATATCTCAACTATACATGCACAACCTGCAACCACTTGATTCCTTTCTCTGCAACAACCTATATTGTGTTGACATCAATGACAACACCACCATACTCATTCATATTTGCAACACTATTATTATGAGTCATAAATTCTAATACTTAATTATATCAATTTTGATTGAACATGGGACATGTACTTTGAATTCTTTGATCCCCTTAAGAAAATTTTGAGAGCTTATTTTATCCCCTTAAGACATCCTATTAGGACATATCCTAAATTAATACTTAATTATATCAATTGTTATGATGAGTCATCCTAAATTCTAATACTTAATTATATCAATTGTGATTGAACACGAGATGTGTACTTTGAATTCTTTGATCCTGTTAAGACATCCTATTATCTAGACCCCTTAAGTCATCATATTACGACATAAATTATATTAACATTGACACTATTATGATGAGTCATAAATTCTAATACTTTCTTTGATCCCCTTAAGAAAAATTTGAGAACTTATTTGATCCCCTTAAGACATCCTATTACAACATAAATTATATTAACATTAACACTATTTTTGCATAAATTTTGTGATTGTTAGATGAGTCATCCTAAATTATAGTACTTAATAATATCAATTGTGATTGAACATGAGACATGTACTTTGAATTCTTCGATCCCCTTAAGAAATCCTATTAGGATATATATTATGTTAACATTAACACTATTTTTGTATAGTTTATGATTGTTATGATGAGTCATTCTAAATTTTCTAGTACATCTTTCATCCCCCTAGGAAAATTTTGAGAACTTCTTTGATCCCCTTAAGACATCTTATTATTTCACATTAATGTCCTATTAATGTCTTGACTATGAATCTTTTGTAAAGTATAAATATTTGAATGTCCTATCAATTTCATATTAATTTCACATTTGTGTAATTTCACATTAATTTCATATCAATTTCATATTATAACATGTATGAAGATATTAAAATTTAATAATAGAATATTGTCTTGAATGATAATAACTAATTTGTTCGATTTAAAATGCATAAATGTACATGTGTAAATTACTATTTAACAATAATAGAACATAAAATACTAAAATTAATAAAGTCCATGAAATAATATATTAAGTCCATGAAAATACTGAAACATATATATAGATCTAATCCATGAAAATATATTGAAATACTGAAACATGTACATATACATTCCATGAAATAATGAAACACATGTATATAGATCAAGTCCATGAAATACTAAAACATGTATAAAAATTCTATCAAATAATCTTACTCATATTGTCTCTATGAACAAGAGACCTCTTCACTCCACGCAGACTACCTAGATGATCTAAATCACTTTGTACAAGAGAAATAAAGTTGAAATCAGATGTAAGACGATTAAAAATGATTTAATGAAAATTTAATTTATAATTTACCATATTTAAATTATCGTGCAAGGTTGTTTTGCATGCTCTGGTATAGGACCTATCTTTGCATGCTTCAAATCAATATGTACAAGAGAAAGAAAGTTAAAACCATATTTAAGACGATTAAAAATGATTTAATTAAATTAATTTATAAAATCATATTTAAATTACCATATGAGGTTGCTCTACTACATGACCTGTCTCTACATGCTCTACTACAGGACCTATCTTATGCTATAAAAGAAAAATAATTTAACACATGAGCATATATATTCAATGTAAAATTTAATTTAAGTTATTCATAATGTATAATTTGTAATTGACTTTAAATATAATCAAAATTTTAAATTATCATATGAGGTTGGCTTGCATGTCCTAATTGAGGTGGTGTGACATCATCAAGATGGAAAGTGACACCAACAAAGTCCTACAATGTCAAATTTAAATCACATGCGTATAAATTAGGTTAAAATATATATATTCAAGTGTACCATTGGGTGTTTTAATCTATTTAAAATACCTACAAATTGTGCACACATGTAGAACAAATTTTAAACAACCTAAAATTCAGTTGTCTCCTGAATTTGTTGTGCATCAAATGGGTGTCCAATTCCCATCCTCATACTAGTGTCAACCTATACATAGACATATATTTTATAATATTTAAGTACAATGTGCACATTTGATATAGTGAATTTAAAATAGAAAATTGTTTAAGTATAGTTTTAAATAAAACTATATACATGTATGAGCACCTCATGTGAGACGCTCGACAATGGTGAAGTGCTTGAAAATCCCTCTGGTGGAACTGATGTGGAAGTCAGATGATTTCCTTGAACCAACATAAGTATTTAACACATGTTCAGGATTGAATTACAAATTAAAATCAAGTTAAAATTATTTAATATGTTTAAAAAAATCAATCAAAATGTACCCCATATGGGTTGTCAACTTGCACTGGTGTTGACATAAAACAAACTCCACGAGCAGAAGATGCCCCTATGGTCACCATCTACACAAAACAATTTAATTGTTAAAATATTATAATTTTTTGATATATGTTCATTAAAAACATGTTCTTAAAAGTTATAAACTCAAAATGAACACGTAAATTTATACCTATGTCAAAATATCTATAAGGTAATGCTCAACAATAAGAAACTCAACATATGAATTGATATCATCAGAATCTCCACGTGCACCCGAACTGGGTGTAGCCTAATCAGGCCCATAACATAGATGATGAAAACTCGTACATACATGAGGCATCAACACAAGTGGAGTGGTACTAGGAATAGCTTCATATAATGCTCTCCATGGTCTCGCTCTCTAACTCCAACTACCATCACAAAATTTTGCTTGTCAAGGTTGGCCACAAGCTCACTCAAAGCTCCTAGTGTAGATACCACCACATGATGTTGTACGGGTTTAGGGATGGCAGTTGAAGGAGGATCTACAAGAGGTTGAGCATGCACGAGTCATTGTGGATCAACCCGTGCCACTAACATCTGTTGTGGCATATCGTCACCAACACCCTAAAATGATTTAAAATCAAAATAATTGGGTTTTTAGCCCAACACAAACTTTGTATATAATTTCCTCAAAAAATAGAGGGACCTCCACATTAGCATGTGGTGGATGGTCAAATACCATCCACCATCGGTCTCAAAAATTGGTATACATTTGCAGATGTCTACACCACCTCATTGATATTCTTGGTTTGTTTGCAGGAATAGGTTGGTTGGTGACGAGGTTGACAAAAAATGATGCAAGATGGGCTTTCACTATTTTAATGTCTAGGATTTGTTTGTAGGAAAGTCCATTAGAGTAAAATTATCTCCTGTCATCTTTCCATCGTCGATGAGTTTCTAATTCCACATCAATGGACCTAATAACATCAACAATGTTTTGCATCAAAGATGTAAAATGCCTCAAGTGAGGTGGAATCAATGCTTCATTTTGAATAGCATTGATTTGATCTTGAATAGATCTAATGTTATCATTTATTCAAGCTTGCAAGCGAGCCTCATCAAATCCTAGGGGTGGAGGTGGGGGGTTATGAGGTGGAGGGGGTGGAGGGGGAGGTGGAGGTGGAGGGTGTTAGGTGGCGGATTGAGGATATCGTCAATATCAAATTGATCCATGATAAATAAGTGAACCTGCAGAACTTATACAAAATTACAAGATATATGTAAATTAAATGTACATGAGTATTTAAATTGGATACATACACATGCATACATACATCATTCAACTTGAGCATACATAAAAGTTTCAAAATTTAAGATCTAACCATGTAATTTTAATACATGTACATACTAAAAAATAAACTTAAAGCATACACAAAAAGCTAAATCTCTACGTAAATTTAATCCCCTTAAACCATTTTCTTAAAAATCCCTTTAATCCATGCTATAAATGACCTAATTCAATACAAATAAAAAAATGTGTAAGGCTCATTTATGTCTAAGACTTGTAAATGGAAAAACAAATAAAATTGTTAATGTGATGTGAAATCTCATTAAATTACATTAAATTAGGAGAAATTATGATGGCTTAAGAGGTCCTCATAGGATGGATTAAGGGGATAAAATTTGGTGAAGTTTCCCAAGGCAACAAAATTTCATTAAATTACATATACTATTTTTTAAAATATACATTTAGGAGGTAATTAATAACATATGATGGCCTCCTATTGTTAATGTATAATAACTTTATCATGATGACAAGTAAGGGGATCAAATTTGGTGAAGTTGGTGTAGCACATGTACTTGAGTAATACAATTTAGTAGGAATTTTGAGGCATATATTTGCATTATACACTTGTTCATTAGATCTCTTCATTAGCATCTTTGTGCTCAAGGAATGAAAATAATCTTGTTCAATAATTATAGGTGCTTGGCTTGTGACTAAAATACTTGTCTAGGTCTTCTCCTCTTGTCTTGAAAACAATCATAGGATGGCTTAAGGGGATATATGAATTAACTATCATAGGACAAAATAATGGCTTACTGGGGATAAAATTTGGTGATGTTTCCCAAAGCAACCAAATTTCATTAAATTACATAACTATTTTTTTAAATGTACATTTAGGAGGTAATTAATAACATATGATGGCCTCCTATTGTTAATGTATAATCACTTTATATTATGTTGGAAAATGGGCCCATATTTTTAATCAAACTTAAGCTTTAATGGACCATGGATCTAGTCAAAATATTCATATTAAATAATTTTTCAAATGTCATCAAAGCTGACTACTAAATTGTAACCACAATTTGAACTTATCATCAAAGAATTTGACAATGTGTTTCAATAAAAATTGTGATTTTAAATTACTTTACCTATCACTTTGGGATCCATCACACCTAATATTATGTTATATGTAATGTATAGTGCTAAGTAGTGCTTGACAAAAATTTTAAAGGTTGTTGAAGTTGGATTCATGCCATAGGTTTTGTATGTTGTACACTTTAGTATAACTTAAAGTAATAGATTGAAAAGAGAAATTAATTTATAGAGTTCAAACGAGATGTAATGAGGATCACAAGAAATATTTAGACAATAGGTAAATGAAGGAGAATTTTTATATTTGAACCATTATCCTATAGCAAGGACATCCTAAATTCTAATACTTAATTATAATGAGTCATCCTAAATTCTAATAACAAGTTTTATGATTGTTATGATGAGTCATCCTAAATTATAATAACAAGTTTTATGATTGTTATGATGAGTCATCCTAAATTCTAATACTTAATTATATCAATTGTGATTGAACATGAGACATTGAATTATTTGATCCCCTTAATACGTCCTATTAGGAACCCTTAAGACATCCTATTAGGACATAAATTATATTAACATTAACACTATTTTTGTATAACTTAAATTAATAGATTGAAAAGAGATAAATTTATTTATAGAGTTAAAACAAGATGTAATGAGGATCACAAGAAATATTTAGACAATAGGAAAATTAATAAAAAGTTTTAGATTTGGACCATGATCCTATAACAAGGTTTCTAGACAATGGGATTTAAGGAAACTAAGGTTATATGCATTTCAATAATGGAAAGAGGCTAAGATAAACTAGGAGATGATCAACCAAGGGAGGAATTAAATATATTTATGATATAATAATGATAATCCCCCTTTAATAATTTATGATTTAGAACTCTAATATTCAACTCCACTTTTTAGTTTTTTTAAAATTCCTTGTGAAATGAGAGAAGTTATCTAGATACATGTTTTCTATTCTTGTATTAACAAGGCATGGAATGTGTTTTAAGTACCAAATTTTATATCAATCACTACCAAGTTTTTAGGGAAATGAATTTTATAAAATTGATCAAATTAGGGAACAAAAGAGAGTGAAAAAAATCATTTGACAAAATTTTATAGGGTACCTAACACTAGACGGTGCTACATGTTATTGGCTAAAGTTCCCAAGGGTGCTAGTGTAGACTTCTGATATATTTGATCTTGAATATTTATAATGAATTTTATTATGGTCCCCTGAGTTTAGGGCTATTGTGGGGTCCTTTTGTGATCATTAAGGATGTTCAAATCATTAAAAAATGGTCCTAAACATACAAAGGGTATAAACACTATAATGAGTGTAAAAACATAATATATGCTATCTATACAGTTATATCTTTAATATGTATTAGAATGGCTTGAACTTTTTTCATCTCATTTGTGTTTAGATGGAATAATTTCCCATTTAGTTAGCATAGTCCTTTACATTTGTTTATGTAGTTAAAATTGTGTATATTGATTTGCAAAAATATCCATGTTAGGGGCTTTTGGATGATCTTGGAATTCTCATGCTTGTGTTGGTGTGGCATAACGAGCCTTGGATTCATGTTTTGATTCATTTCTATTATTCTTAGTATAAAATCCTTCATGGCTATGTTAAGTTTATTGGATTGATTAATTTGGTAAAGGTTTCATTCCAGATTGGTCAATTTGATCAAATTTTAGGTGTTTACTTGAGAGTTTTTTAAACCTTTCCTTTAAGGAGATTCAAGGATTACACTGATAAAAAACTATATGTATGTTAATATGTTGGAGATTAGGAGTTTTTTCTTAGGTTCATATGGATTCCATGTGCTACAAATTCTAGTTGTATGTGGCTAGATTAAATAACTAATAATAAATGCTAACTAATGGAAGGAATAAACTTAGAAAAATCTAGATTTTTTCCTCAAGGAAATTAAGTATTAAATCTGATTTTCAAATATTTGCATACAAATTTAAAACATAAAGCAATGCAAATGAAAATATTTTTTTTCTACATTTTTTTAATTAATTTGAAATATTTCCATCAAATTGACAATAAACATTGCAAATGAAAATAGTTTCTAGGGTTATTTTTCTCTATACTAGAGGGTATGTTTTTTGGTTTGGATTCAAATTAGGGTTATTTTTAGGGTATGTTTTTTGGTTTGAAGGGTAATTTTTTTTGTTTGCATTCAATTTAGGGTTTTTTTTTTATGTAAGGGTAGGTTTTTGGTTCTCAAATTGAATCTAGTATTTATATACTTCTTTTAAAATTAAATGAAATAAAAACACCTAAATTACCAAATAAATAAAAAAGCCACAATATATAATCATCAAATAGTGAAAAAAGAAAAAAAAATGCAACAAAACCTTACCTAGAGGGCGTGAATGGCATTCTTGTACCTGAGATCCTGATCCTATTTCACTGTTGCAGTTGCCAAAATGAGCTCGAAAACTATTAAAAAAAATACTTTTACAAAATGAGATCCTGCTTATTACAAATTGGGATCTCATTTCGTATCAATCAGGATCCCTTTTCTTAAATCTAATTTTTGGACATTGAAAGAAAATTAGATCTTGATTTTTAAAAAATGGGATCTTGCTTTAATTTTAGGCTCGAGACCCTAAAGCAAAACAAGATATCAATTCAATTTTCTTGATTTTTGAATTTTTTATAAGGCTAAATCTTCCACTAGAAGTGGAATCATATTTGTGCTTTTACCCATCATCAAAGCTTTTGCAACATGGGTTATGCACTATTTGAACAATCCACATCCTAAATTGACATAATTCAACAATGGGATTATATGTTTGCATTGTTTTGTGTCTTTTGAATTGAGTTGTTAATTTGGTTTTATTATCTTTCAAGCATTGCATTCTAATTTCATTGAGCATTGGTGTAATTGATCTTTCTTTCATGGGTTTTTAGTGTTTGTGAACTCTAATTTCTTTGATTATTCTTTCTAACCATTACCCATTATTCCTTTATGACATTTTGGAACACCTGGTGGGACCCACATCCTTGATTTGATGTTTCTTAAAGTTTTTGATGACTTACAAGTTATAGTAACACTTTTGCAGTAGATCGACACTTTTATTTCCACATAGTGACACGTTTGCCACACATCGACACTATAGCTCTGTTACAATGATAAATTTAAGAGTAAATCTTATCAAGTGGATTCAATTTGTCTAGCAATCATATAGTGTGGATTATTCTACAATAATATCCAATAAAGATATGTTTGAATATTTAAAAAAAATATGGCAAAGTGAATTCCAATGTTCGATGAAAGATATTTCTCTTTGAGTTAAATAGATACAATATAAAGTCATTGGAAATAGTTTTAGTATTAATAGGTAGCACAATTTAATGTGAAAAAAAAACTAATCAATTTTTGTAGAGAGTTCTACATTGTGACTTGTGAAATGGATAGGCTTAAGCTTGAATAAGAAAAAATATGGTTATGGTTGCCCAAGGTGGAAATCCTCAAACTAGTCTAGGAAATAACCCATAAAAGGAATTTACTTTTAAATCAAATTAAGAAATGCTAAGTAAACCAAGGCATTAAATGTTCACTATTATTTTTAATTGATTTCTATGTTGAGATTAATCTATAGCATCTAATTGGGTACTCATGTTATTTTGATTCATAGTGGAGTTAACAAAAACTATGTTCAATTTCCTTAAATTTTGTTTCGAAGTGCAATTATTTGTGAAATATTGTTTGTTATAACATAGCTCCTCCATTTCCAGACTCTTTATAAGTCATCATTGTGTAGTAAATTTTCTCTTATAACCAACTAGAGAAATAAAAAGTGGATATAAAAGAGAAAATTGTTTTCCATCAACTTATCACTTTTAAAGGGGTGGCCAATTGCTATACCTTAAAATTTGTAGGTGAGATAGAGAAACATCTCAACTTGAAACACTTTAGAGTAAAAACACAAATTAGGACCCTTCCTAAGATATTTAAACAATATGATGAAACCATAAACTTAATGTCATTGATTTTGGGTGATAAAAAAACTTGAATTTACCTTGTTAGCACTAGCAAGTAAAAATAATAATTTTTTATTTTTGTGTTTGGATTAAGATTGAATAAATTTTTGGGGCATGAAATATTTCCCCTTGTTGAGGTGATCGATATTCCTTGATCAGGAACTTATCCTTTCGAGGTGAGAGGTGGTACATGATCTCCATATACTCTAGTCGCCCACTCATTGTGGAGGTATTTTCTCTAACAAACAGTCTTATCCTAAGTTGACACACGCATTCTACTACTAGCTAGGTTGTCTATTTTTGGCATGTATTTGTTCATTGTCCAATACTGGTGACACAAATAGCATGCTCTTGTAGTAGAAGGCTCACGAATTTATCCTCAAAAACTTTGGAGTCGGCCTTTCATGTTATTCTTTGTTGTATTTTATCACTTTCCAAATTAAACAAACCAAAATCAATCTTCAAATAGTCATAAATTCAAAACCTTAGATATTTAGGTTTAACTTGCAAAATCTTGTCTTTGTGTCAAAGTGATGCTTTTGATATGCTACAAGTGATGCTTTAGTAGTTTTTTGTCACTTTTGATTGCATCTCGACATGTTTGATTTTCTATATCGACGCTTTTGTGAAACTTGTTGCTTTTGTTCCAAAACTACTCTCTTTCAAAAACCCTAAAATCCACATAGTGATGCATTTGACTATCAGACTCTTGAAAATAACTAACACTTTTGTAAAATCTAGTCACTTTTCTTAAGGAAGTGTCATGCTTTTGACTAGTTAAGTCAACGCTTTTGAAAATGACATGTTTGATTGTCATTTCTCAATTGAGAAAAAGATAATTTAAGGGAGTATAAGAGAACACCCAAAAATTCTCAATTGTATCTCTGACCATTCAAGGGATTACAAGGTGCTCCTAAATTTTAAGAAATGTGTCTTTGGTGTCATATTGAGAAAAAGCTTGAGCTTCATTATCTTACATTGAGGCATTGAAGTGGACCTCACCAAAGTCATTATTATCACATAATTCTCACTTCCTAAAAATCTTAAGTAGCTCTATGGTCTCCAAGGGAAACTTTGGGCCATTATAAGGTTTATAGCACAAATGGAAGATAAGTACAAACCATTCTCTCACCTCCTCAAGAAGAAGAATAGCTCTCACTAGGATGTAATGTCAACAATTGATACTTTGGTAAAATCAAGGAGTACCTTATCTCGCCACTAGTTTATGGTACATATTGTGGGAAAAAAATTACTCCTCTACATATCAACATCAATCACCCTAGGGGAACTCTTAGCACAACATGATATAAAAGGCTATGAGCATGTCATATACTACATTAACAAAACATTAGCAGGTTATGAGATTAATTACATTTCCATGGAACATGCATGCCTAGTTGTCATCTTTAGCTCACATAAGCTCCAAAATTACATGCTTAGCCACAAAACTAAACTCTTGTAGCATTGAACCACTCAAGTACCTCTTATCAAGGATCTGTCATAGGTAATATTCTAAATGGTTCATTATTACTAAGTGATTTTTATGTTGGATATGTAGAAAAAAAAGTAGTTAAGGGAAATGTCGTGGTAGATCAACTAGTAGAAGAACCTATCATAAATAATAATCCATTGATTGTGAAATTTCTTAACATGAATCCATTTTCACACTTGAGTTCAAAAAATTGGAAGTATTTAATTTGATGGCTATTGTAAGGCCCTTCTAATGCTCAGTCAACTTGGTGTTAGACACACAATTCAGAGGAGGAGTTCCTAGCTAAACAATTCACTAAACCCTCACAAAGACTTCATTTAATTATCAACCAAGGCTTTGTAATATTTTTGATGATGCTAGCACTATATGTATATTCATGGAATCTACACAACCTATATCAGTGAGTATAGGTGGTTTACACATGTACAAGAAAACAATAAAGGTTAGAAAAAATAAAGCGTTAACTTGTAAAACAAGGGAAATAACTTAATCTACTATTCATGCTACGAGTACCTTCAACTTAACACTATAACTATTACCTAATAAAACTAAACCCTACAATCTACTAACTCTACTACTTCTTACTCCTAACTACTTAACTCCTCAGAGAATGACTCAAGGAAACATCACATAGCATAAAATTTCATAATTCAAGATATGATTCATGTGCATGTAATTGAGAATATACTTGAAATGAATGCACAACAATGTAATCTTCTAATATAATGATAGAAATGAAGGTGGGTGAACAATACCTTGAGTGTTCCTTGCTCGAGTTGTTGTCCCCATAGGAGAAATAAAATATGTGCTACTTGAATCAACTAATCACAACATTAAATTGGAACATCTTTATTGCATATAATTGAACTCTCACAACATGACAATAATCTTCATAGATCCCTCACTCATGAGTGCATATCCATTACAACTGAATAACATAAAACTAATAATGAAGTATTGTCTATGAAAAAAAATTGGAACTATCAAAAACATATATCCTCTAACTAGATCTACTCCTCAACCATCGATCCAAATATATAGGCTCGATGTAACATAGTCATTGTTCTGCCCAATAATTTTACTATGTTTTACTCACAAGTGAACAATTTATGCTACTAACATTATGAGCAATAAAAAATTTGTTTTCAATTAAATAAATAATGCACATTTGAAACAAAGCATTCCAAACTTTCCCATTGCATAATCAAAGAATAGTTTCCTTGATACAAGTAATGATTTCACATTACATAATTTCAAGATGGCATTTCACCCTTACAATTTCCATAGAGATGGATACATGATTACATACATAGCTTCAACGAGCATACTTGAAATAGAAATACAAATGGTCTAGAATATCCTTTTGTAAATATTGGTCGCCAACTACATGAGGAGAAACATCATTCAAGCACTTTTTTGCCAACCACAGACTTACTGTGGCCCCTACACATCTACCAAAATTGGTAAGATGGCCCTTCTCTTTGATGAAGAGATTGGTTTAGTAACCTCATAATCCTAGCCTTCTCTAAGCATGGTGTTGCGTCCTAAATATTGAGAGCTACCATATTGTGGCTACAACCTACATGTATGATAATCCCTACCTAGTATGTAAACCCAAATTATAGTGAACTGGTAGTGTAAATAGTGGCTACTTACACTAGATTGGACAAAGAATTCATCACCTAGTACTTCGAGTGAGAGTCATCTATTTCACCCACCTTCCTAGCTCAATTTGGTTTTGACCATTCATACTCTATACATAGGTTACCCCCTTTCCCCATGGATTATTCTAACCCCAAGAATAACCAACTATTAACCCATGATAAAATGACATTGCTACTAAAGAAACTCAAAGCAACTTCCATCTCATGCTAAATACATATAGTATTGACAAACTACGTATACTATTGACAATCTACGTAAAGTATAAATAGAACACATTCATATAAATTCTAATATAGGATATATATCTATAAAAGTATAAACTAAATTGCAAGGTTTCTCAAATACAAGAATCAACAAGAAACATGCAATCATATCCAAGTATTATAACATGCATTTAAAACATTCCTTTCCAAACAAAGCAAACATGATTAAATAACCTTTCTAACATAAATAACAAAGGAATAGAAATCTACATGCCTATATAAAAGCTCCAACTGATAATCCTTCCTTACTAGCTTAATTCCTCAAGCTCAATTGCTAATTCCTCTAAGATCAACCTAATTCCCACTTCTAGCCTCTTACCAAATCTCACAACAAATACTAATGCAAAATAACATAGCAACTCACTAACTCTCAAGCTCTCAACTCACTTGCACAAAAAATACAATAGAATAACAATAGAGTAATCAGAATGAAAAGTGTAAAAAATGGTAGAGAGAGCATGTAGTACCCCTCCATTTATGCTTATGTTTTCTGGTTACATATTTTTATACTGTTAGACTTTGGTACTTGGTTTGGATATTTTGATCGTTGATTTTGAGCGACAGTGGATTTACTTTGTGACATGATGATACATTGTATTGCGATATTTGATTTTTGACATGCTTTGATGTAGCGTAGATGTTTTCCTTCAGATGATTATTGCTATATATATGTTTATGATGGACTAACTGTTACTTAATTCATTAGTCTGATGTGACATGTATTGGTGTGGAGAACGAAATTGCATCACTCGCTTGCGAGTGCCCTGTGATGTCCATGATTTTCTCCTCACAGTGTGCCTGTATTATGGATTGTATATATGCATGTTATTGGTTTGGTTGTAGGATTGCAGGTACATGACACCGACTCCACCTGGTTACTCAGGTCTGAGCATGTAAAGACTCAACGAATATGTTGATTGGGAGGTAGTAGTCTGGTTCATCCTAGTCTAGTCTATAACCCGGTCATAGTACATCGTCAGTTAGTTTGGAGTCTTAGTTGTCTTGTCTGTTTCTGTTTGGATAATTTGCTTGAAAATAAAATTTAGGCAATTTTTAATGTTAGTTTATTATGCTTTAAATAACTGTTATTTAAATTAATTTTTTAAATGTTAATGAAGTAAGTTTTCTATTTTTATTTAATTAATTAATTAGTTTGTTTGGTTAAATAATTTGATCATTAAGATTAAATTCATTTAATTAAATAAATTAATTAATTAAATTAAAATTGTTTAAATGTGTGTGAGTAGATTCAATTTTAAAATTAATTGTTATTTGGAAATGGTATTTTAAATTATTAAATAAATTTTGTATTTGAAAATTTTAAATTTTAAATTTTAAATAAAATAAATTCATGCAAATCTTGAAAGGCAAGATTGTCGAGAAGTGGTTAAAGATATTTTTGTACTTCTCGACAAGTGTGCTAGTTGCATTTATGATTTTTGGTTGAGGAATTTCTCGGAGGATATTTGGGATCTGGGAAATACAGTGGGATTATTCTATTCTTCATGGGAAAATAATTGAGCTCTGTTAAAAAATTACTGTTTATGGTTATTTGGTATTGTTGCAAATTTGTGGAAGATCTTTGTTTTGCAATTTGGGTATTGTTTCTCGGGAAAGGATTTGGAAGCTACAGGAAACACAGGCTCTCATCATCAAACTGATTTCTAAAGCTTTGGGAATACAGGTATTCCTCTTGTGGTTTTAAATTTGTTGTGTTGAAAAGAATATTTGTGAAAGAAATTTTGTTAATTTAAATATCTGTATTGGAAAAATCATTCACTGTTTATTTTCTGTAAGAATTTATTGAATTCTTAAATCTTCTATAGATTTTCTTTCTGGAAAAATAAGTTTGTGTTTGAAATCAAATTTTGTGCGTGTTTTCTTTTAAAACCCTGAAGAAATTTGATATTTTCCCCGATTTCCCCATTGAAACCCTGTAGAAAATTATTTTATTCTCAGTTTTAAAACCCTGTTGGAATTTTATATATATATATATATTTGTATTTGTATTTAAACTCATATATCAATTAGATTGTGAAAATTATATTTAAAAATGTATGTATTTTTTTGGGAAATTGCCGTACAGGCGAAAATTGTTATTGTGATTGTTTTTTTTTACAAAAAAAAAAAATTAAATGGAGATTTTCGTGTCGCCGTACGGCGGATATTATAAAAAAAATTGCAGTGTGTTGGGGAGGGCCGAAACCCTCCCCATTTCCCATATTGGTGGGCGCAGCCACCATGGTTGCGCACAGCAGCTAGTGGCTGTTGGGCGCAGCCCTGGTAAGGGCCACGTCCTCCCCACAGGGAGGCCGTGGCTCTCCCAACTGCGTTTCTTTTGCGCATTAAAAGTTTTCTTTTTAAAAAAATCGAAACCTATGTGTTATGTCTCTTAAATTCGATTTCAATATTAATTCGATTAATATATATATATATATATATATATATATATTTATATTTATATATATATACATAAATATATATATATGTATGAATATATATCTGTTAATATTTATATTTATATTAATTTTAAGTTAAGGAAATTTTAAAAATATATATATACATATATTTGTATTAAAAAAAAATGAGTTATTTAAAAAGTAGTTTATTAAATGGTTAGATATAGACATTTAATAAATAAATTATTTTAATAAGTTATTTATATTTAGATTAATCTGATATTTTAGAAGATTAATTTTATACTTTAAATTATTGTCTGATTGGATTTAGTAAATCCAAATAATAGACGTTTATTTTTCTTGTTTTGCTTTAATCGTGTTTCTTTTTGGGCAAATTGGGAATGTCGTAGATGTATAATCCTTCCAGACCATTTGTAAAATGTGGGGATTGTGATTGTTAAAATTAAATTCTTAAGTTAGCTAAGGTTGTGTACATGGTATTTGCGTGGTGTTATACACCTGATTTTGTGAACATAGTCATTGATGTTCGTTATGAAAAGTGTAGAATTTCTTGTTGTGTTTCTGTACACCTTATAAACCTTAGTCAAGAAAACTTAGATTCCTTTGTTATGTTTAGGGGAGTGGCTCTGTGTAAGGGCCGACACACAAAGTGGTGTCAGGGTAACTTACAAAGAGTTAGTAAGTCAGTGATAACTAAATAACACAATAGTTAGAATTAAAATTCTTAATAAGATGTTTATGCCTCACTTATGGACTCTTGAGCTAGTACAGTCTTGAGTATAAGATGAGAAGGCCTAGAATGGCAAATCGATGTCTTGTTACTTTAAGAGGCATTTGATTCCGCAATAGTTTGCAAACGGGGTCGAGTTTCGTAAGAGGTTACCAGGGTAACCCAAGTTGGGGGCCGGAACCTAGGAAGAAACACTAGGGTAACCTTTGCAATGTTGTGATGACACTCCACCTAAAATAACAGTCTACCTTGTGTACTTAGTACATTCGATTGTCTAAAATCTGAAAGCAATGTAACCATCAGTCAGTTATGTACTTGTGTATAGGGTTAATAGGTTATGTCTAGGTAACCATATTACTATCTCCTAGCACGAGGGGTGGACCTACAGGTACCACATGGTTGGGTGGAACATGCACCTTACTCCATTGGGTCCCCAGTTTATGATCATGGTATCGAGAGCTTCATGGATGGAGAGCTCGCACTTGGATATAGATGTACTTTCTTTATTGCATTCTTGTTAATCTTGTATTTGAAAACATCCCTCAATTGTTTATGAGGTGAACATTTGTAAATGTAAATTGTAACTATTATTGATCTACCTCATCAATTGAATGAGTATTGTAATATCTTATCAAATGCAATGTAAGAAACATGTTTGTACTTTATATTATCTTGAATGGAATTTCAAATGTTATGCAATGTTTATTTTTAAGTTTATGATTAATTAAATATATGCAATGCGAAATACTAAAGTTGTCTATGGAAACTCAAGTAGTGTAACGTCGCGTAACTTAATGAATGTATGCAACTAATTAACTTAATATTATTACTTTTAAAAAAAAAAATTTCACCTTTATACACAATTGCAACATTCCTTAGGTTATTATGACAGGGCATTACAGAGCACCTCTATATATACTAAGATTTGAGCAACCAAAGGCTACAAACAAGCTAATAATTCTACCACCTTTCTACTCCCATGCACGACTCAGATAATTAACTCACAGATTTGCAACACATGATAGTCCTCACATTTCCAATGGTTGAGTCGACTTGTTTCATGCTCGACAACATGACTCTTTTACCAAGGGACAATAATGCCTTTCATCAAGTTTCCTACTTGATTTGCAAGTCGACTACCCTCTTATATTGCTGCCAACTTTACATTGAATGGGTTTATGCATATCTAATGGTGTAAGACTTCTTATTTGCTTCCACATTCTATAGGTTTGTTACCACTTATTCATGTTTTAGCACCCCAAATAATAGCGTAGTCAAAAGACTTATTCCATTCATTGAAATTTGCATTAATTCCTCTTTGCAATGTATAACCTGCACTCCTATGTTCATGCGCAGTTATATAAGTCTTTTTTGACTTATTTAAACTTTGTTCTATGCATAGTTTTAAAATCTTAGCCACAACATTTTCATATTAGGCAGCCCTTTAATGCACTCAACATTATTTAGAGTGTTAGAAACATATAAACCTCTGCACTATAATAATGCACACTCTATATATACTATAGCAACACTTATTTCATGCGCTATGCTTTTGTTCAAAGCATTTTATATAAATCAAGAATAACATATGTTTATTATATATATCATTAATATATATATATGTATATTTATTACATTCATAATACGTATATATATATATATATATATATATATATATATATATAATATAAATAAATATATAAACATATATATTAAAATAATCATATATATATACAATTATATACATATATAAATATATATGTTTATACGTGATTACACACATATATATATATTAATATATATACCTTCATATATATATAAATCATTATTTTAATATCCTTACATTTTTGCATATATATTATCATTTCCATCGCTTGACATATATACATGAAGTGTATATATATATGTATGTATGTATGTATGTATGCATGTATGTATGTATGTATGTATGTATATATACATACACACAAACACATATATATATATATATATATATATATATATATATATTAGTTTGTGTGTGTGTGTCACCTCCATCCAATTGATATTCCCATGCATATGGGCAATACATCCATGAGCATGCATAGATATGTCTACCCATGTATACTCATGCACACATTTACTCATATGTATGAGTTTATTGTAGATATGTATGTATATACATATATACATTTTATGTATATATCTCATCAATATAAATATAAACACACCAAGAAGGAATTTCACTCAACACAAATACTTAATCACATTCCCCAATCACAACATTCATAGAACAAGATCATAACCCAATATAAACATTCACAACCAAAACTAAAGATCACTTACCTTTACCAAAACTGACTTGATTCAACTTAGACCGAATAGGGTGTGAGTGTGTGTATGCTTAGTTAGGCTTATTAAGGGTCACCAAACCAATTTCTTCTCCTAAGTGATACTTCCCCTCTCTTTTGAAGGTTCAAACCTGATCCTACATTCAGCTTAGTACACCATAATAGTAGTTAGCTGATTACAATACATTCATATGCATCATATATTTCATTTACAGAATCATAAAAAATTAAATTGAATCAAACATTCATTCATCATATTTCCATCAACATTCATATACAAAACACATTCATATATATTAAAGCATTTTAACCAAACAAGGTAATAGTAAATAGATAATAACACACGAGGTGTAACATATTCCTCCCCTTGTGAATCATCGTCCCTGATGATTTTTAAGTATCAAACATGGACATAACATAAAACATAAAACATCATTGTTTTTTAGGATTTTTCAAAAATCTAGCAAGACTTTTTGAAACTTTTTCTTCATCTCAGCATAGTCTTCCCAAGTGGTAGAATCTTCTACATAATAATCCCACTGGGCCTTGCATTGCAAAACGTCTTTGTTACATAAGTGAAGATTACGTGTTCTAATCACCTTGAGAGGCTCAATTTTTACCACTCCTAAGTCCTATACCTATAAATCATTCCAATAAATTACATGGTTATCCCTTGGTATATACTTCTTAAGATACGAGACATGAAAGACATTATGCATCTTGGCAAGAGTTGACGGCAAGGAAATTCTATACACAACAGGGTTGACTTCTTCAAGAACCTCAAAAGGACCTATGTAGTGTGGAGCTAGTTTGGATGACTTTCCAAACTTGATAGAACTCTTGTGAGGTTTAACTCTTAACAAAACCTTACCTCACTAAGAAATTTATGGGTACTCATTTGTAATCTGCATAACTCTTCTACCTATCATTAGCTTCTGCTAGCCTTTGCTTGATAATTCCAACTTGCACCTCCATTTCTGATAGCAATTTTGGCCCAAGTATTATCCTATCCTCTAGCTTATCCCAACTTATAAGAGTTTGACACTGTCTACCATACAATGCTTCAAACAGAGCCATCTTGATTGGAAAATGATAAGAGTTATTATATGCAAACTCGACCAAAGGTAGGTAATCCTCCCATTTTTATTGTTGATCCATGCAATACATCCTTTGTAGATCCTCTAACACTTGGTTCACCCTTTTAGTTTTTCTATTTTTTTTTGAATGATATGCAGAACTTATGTTCAGTTGAGTCCCAAGTGAAGAAAACAAGGTTTTCCAAAATCTAGATGTTACACAAGCATCCCTATCAAAAATTATCTTTTCAGGAATCCCATGCAATCTAAATATATCTTGAATAAACTTCCATGCTATTACAGGAGCTCCGTCAGTTATATTCCCTAGTATAAAGTGAGCCACCTTTGTAAGAGTGTCCACTACTACCAAAATGGCATTGTGCTTATTCCTCAACATTGGAAGACCTTACACAAAATTCATGCTAATAACTTTCCACTTACTTTCTAGAACTCCATGTGGATACAAAAGACCTATAAGATGATGATGCTCTACCTTCACTCTTTGAAATTCTAAGAAACTTTTTACAAATCTCGCAACATCCCCTTTCATTCCCTTCCAAAGATATAATGGCTTTACATTAACCAACATCTTAGTTACACCAAGATGTCCTAAATATGGTGCATTATGAACTTCTTTTCATACCACATTCCTTAATACCCCAGAGTTAGGTACATAAATTTTTTTCTTAAACCTAAATAAAACATTAGGTTCAAAGTGATATCCTTTGTACCTTTGATCTTACGGATTGTCTGAGAGTGCTTGCTTGACTTGTTCATAAAACTCATCACCCTTGGATTCTTGCAATACTTGTCCTTTGAAGTTAGTTTGTATTGATATCATCAAGGAGATATGCCTCCTACAACTTAGGGCATCGACAACTCGATTCTCCTTTCCCTTGATATAACTAATGTTGAAATCATAATTAGATATCAATTCCAACCATCTCCTTTGTTGTACATTTAGATTAGGTTGAGTAAACAAATACTTTAGACCATGATGATTATTCTTTAGTTCAAATGGTTTCCCCAATAGATAATGTCTCCACATCTATAATACATGGACAACAACTACTAACTCCAAATCATGTGAAGCATATTTTTTTCATAAGGCTTCAACTTCCTTCACTCATAAGATATGACTCACCCTTCCTGCATCAATACTCCACCCAAACCTTCTCCTGAAGCATTGGTAGTAACTATATAAAGTTACCATCTGGATTTGGTACCTTCAGTATCGGTGTGGTGGTCAACTTCTCCTTGAGTTGGTCAAAATTTTCTTGAAATTTCTCAGACCACTCAAACTTCTTCCCCTTCCTTTGCAACAAAGTGACGAGAAAAGCTATTCTTGAAAAGTTTGTAACAAACTTACAGTAATACCAACCAAACCCATAAAACTTATAATTTCTGACACATTCTTAGGCACCGGCTACTAAAGCACTGCTTTTATCTTCGTTGGATCAACTGCAATTCCATCAGCCAAAATCACATGACCCAAATATTGCACTTCCTTCTAGAAGAAGGTACACTTTGAGATTTTTTCGTATAGCCTATGCTCTCTCAATCATTGGAGAATGATCTCTAGATGCTTGATATGTTCCTCTTCATTTTTAGAGTAGATTAAAATATCAACCAAAAAGACCAACACAAACCTATCTGAGTAGTCCCTAAATACATTATTCATTGGGTTCATGAATGTTGTAGATGCATTCATGATTCCAAAAGGTAGGACCATGAACTCATAATGACCATACCTAGTCTTGAAAGTTCTTTTGAAAATGTCTTCATCCTTAATCCTTAGTTGATGATAGCCTAAACATAGAACAATCTTCGAAAACATTGTCGCTCCTCGCATCTGATCAAAGAGATCATTGATATGTGGAAACATATACTTATTCTTTATCGTTGCTTTTTTAAGCAACCAATAGTCAATGCACAAGCACAGTGTACCATCTTTCTTCTTCACAAAGATCACTAGCGCTCCTCAGGTTGAAACATTGGGTCTTATCACCCCTTTGGATAAACAATCATCTAATTGTGATTTTAACTCCATTAATTTTGTTGTGGGCATCCTAAATGGTACTTTCGATATAGGCTTTGATCCTGGAACTATGTCGATGGAGAAATCAACTACTCTCTTGGGAGGAAATCTAAGTAATTCATCTGGAAATACATCTGCAAATTTTTGTAGGATAGGATATTTCTCCATATATGTTTTTCCAATTTCCACCATCTCACCTTCTTTGACATCTTGGGAGTCTTGAGGTCCATAATATACTACATCATCTTAAGAAATAAACTCTTTGCATTCCTCAAGTTTCTCCATTTTATTGTGAAGAGTTGAAAACCTTTCTTCTTTACTCTATCCATTTGCACAATGGATATCTACCACAACTTAACTTCTTTAGGCGTTCCTTGCAATGGCAACCAGTTACCAAGATCATCTAAGAATTCTATAGTTTTTGCATGACAATCCACTTTGGCCCTATGTTTCCATAGCCAATTCATCCCTAAGATGACATCATATGAACCTAAGGGAGCTACATACAAATTCACTTATGTAGAGAAACTCAAAAATTTAACCCTTGCTTCGAATAGACATTGATTCACTTCAACTCTTGTCTAGTTTGCATATTCAACAATCCAAAACTTTTTCATATAACTAGCCTTTCTAGAAATTTTACTAGCTATTCTAGGAGAAATAAAAAAAATTGTGGCACCGGTATCTATTAAAATTGAAATGGGAGTACCAAAAAAAGTACCTGGAACTTCTATTGGAGTAATTTGGTACTTCATTTGTTGATTGTCCACTGCAGCATGAATCCTTTACTGGAATGCAACTCATTGAGGTGGAAGAGGGTTTCCATGTGGTTGTGACCCTAATGGATTTTTGGAGAACTAGTTTGCAAAGTGATCTCCACCACATGTAAAACATCCTCTCACTATTCCCCTCTTTTTCACAGGCCTTCCCAAATTGCTTTCATTTCCACCAACATTTTTGTTATTTCCCCTACGATCCCTTCTTGGTTCATTCCAATTATTTTGGGGTCCCTTGTCCCCTTGATTTTGAAAACTTTTCCCTTCTCTAGAATTCTTCTAAGCTTGATTGGCCTATGACCAATTGAACTTCTTTCGATTCTTTTTCCGATAGTTTGAGATATACTTAAGCCTTTGTTCCTTCTTAATGGATTTTTCGTACACCAAGTCCATGGTAGCAGGATTGTGCACATCTACCTCACCACCTATTTGGGAATTGAGACCCATGATATATTTCCTTATGTGAAACTGCTCATCCTTTTGGTACATGGGTACATACCTCAGGAGATGAGTGAACTTTTCCCAATATTCGTTAATCAAGGAATCACCTTGCCTCAGGTTTTAGAAATTAGTGAGCTTTTGATCATAGAAGAGTTGAGGTAACCATCATTTCTAAAAAATCTCCACAAACTCACTCCATGTAAGACTTAGGGAACTGAGCCCAAGCTTCATCTTCTTATTCATCCACCAGTTGGATGCTTCACCAACCAACTAAAATGCTCCCCAAATGGCTTTAGTGACTTCGAAGTAATTCTTGATTTCGCAATACTTCTCCATCTTAGTAAGCCATACTTTAGTTGCATCCCCTGTAGTACTACCTTCAAATTTTGGAGGTGTGATATTTTTCATGTCATGAGATAGCTAACTTTCCAGTCACTTTATTTTGGTTCCCTCAGATTTGGATTGTGGCTCATCATCTTTATGCTCACTAGATTAAGTATGATGATGGAAATTTTCCCCTTACCTCTTACTTGAGGTTTCCTATTCTTGCTCTTGTTTCATCCATGATAGCCAGAATGCAATCTAATTTAGCTTTGAAATTCTTGGTACCTTGACCTACTTCTTGACTTCCCCCAAAGTTAGTTATTATTCTAACCATTTTTCCCAAGAATAATTACACCTGGAGGTTTCATTTTAAATAGATCTAAGAAATTTTACTTAATGTTAAAGACATTTCAAAAGAAAAAACATTCAAATAAGAAATTCCATAAAAGAACTTATACACAAGTTTTACCCAAACATGTTTTTCATTAAGATTAAAAATGATTTCAATATCCTTGAGTTTTACATGGAATTACTATTCAAATATTCTAAGGGAGAGTATCCCTCGGATTCACTCTTCGATACATAACTATGTGGGGTATACCCCTCATATTTTTGTTCATATACAACATCAAAAGGAAAATAACCCTCTAACCTATCCTTAGATACATATTTTTGAGGTACATATCCCTCTGATTCGCCACTTGAGGCTATTAAAATAAATTTTGCTAAAGGAAGAACACAAGAATCCCTAAATATCATGATTGGACTAAAACTACATTCAGATGGCATATCTCTAGAAAGTTGTAAAGGGTTTGACTTGGTTATGGAGATAGGAGATACAAATTTGACAGCCTCATGCATCCTTCTCTCTTGATTGATTTGTGAAAGGGCATGACTGAAAGTATCAATGTCACTCAACCAAATGTTTTTGTCATAATTGGTACCCTCTATGGTTCAAACAATGGCTTCCCTTTCCTTCTTGGCCTGTAGGTAGTGTTCATTACTGATTACTGACTTCCTTGCAGTCATCTTGAGATGCACCATCTCAACACAAGAATTTCCAAACATTAGACTCATATAATGTTGTATTTGGAAACATAGCAAGCACATTGGTTCCAGAGCTGATCTTGGTTGCTATGATACCACATATAACATGCCCATTGTTCTACCCAGTAATTTTACTATGTTTTACCCACAAGTGAATAGTTAATGCTACTAACATTATGAGAAATAAAACTTTTCTTTTCATTTAAATAACTAATGCACATTTGAAACAAGGCATTCCAAACTTTCCCATTTCATAATCAAAGAATCATTTCCTTAATACAAGTAACGATTTCACATTACATAATTTTAAGATGACATTTAACACTTCCATAGAGATGGGTACATGGTTACATGCATAACTTCAACGAGCTTACTTAAAATAGAAATACAAATGGTCAAGCATATCATTTTGAAAATCTTGTTTGTCAACTGCATGAGGAGAAGTGTCACTCAAATGTTTTTCTACCAACCACAAACTTACTGCGGTCCCACACGCGTCTACCAAATTTAGTAAGATGACCCTTCCCTTCGATGAAGAGATTGGTTTCATAACCTCATAATCCTAGCCTTCTCTAAGCATGGTGTTGTGTCCTACATATCTAGAGCTACCATATTGTGGCTATAACCTACATGTATGACAATCCCTACCTAGTATGTAAACCCATATCACAATGAACTAATAGTGTAAACAATGGCTACTTAGACTACTTTGGCCAAATAATTCTTCACCCAATACTTCAAGTGAAAGTCATCTATTTCACCCACCTTCCTAGCTCGATTTGGTTTTGACCATTCATACTCTATACATAGGTTACCCCCTTTCCCCATGGATTATTCTAACCCCAGGAATAACCAACTATTAACCCATGATAAAATGAAATTGCTACTAAAGAAACTCAAAGAAACTTTCATCTCATGCTAAATACATATGGTATTGACAAACTACATATAGCATTGACAATCTACGTAAAGTATAAATAGAACACATTCATATAAATTCTAATATAGGATATATATCTATAAAATATAAACTAAATTGCAAGGTTTCTCAAATACAAGAATCAAGAAACATGTAAGAATATCCAAGCATTATAACACACATTTGAAACATCCATTTCCAAACAAAGCAAACATGATTAAATAACCATTCCAACATAAATAACAAAGGAATAGAAATTTGCATGCCTATATAAAATCTCCAACTGATAATCCTTCCTTCCTAGCTTAATTCCTCAAGCCTGATTTCTACTTCCTCTAAGATCAACCCGATTCCCACTTCTAGCCTCTTACCAAATCTCACAACAAACACTAATGAAAAATAACAAAGCAACTCACTAACTCTCAAGCTCTCAACTCACTTGCACATAAAATACAGAAAAATAACAGTGGAGTAATTAGAATGAAAAGTGTAACAAATGGTAGAGAGAGCACCTCTATATATACTAAAATTTGAGCAACCAAAGGCTACAAACAAGCTAATAATTTTGCCACCTTTCTACTCCCATGCAACAACTCAAGTAATTAACTCACAAATTTTAAACACATGAAAGTCCTCACATTTCCAATGGTTGATTTGACTTGTTTCATGAGACAACATGACTCTTTTACTAAGTCAAGGGACAAAAATGAATTTCAACAGGTTTCCTACTCGGTTTGCAAGTCGACTACCCTCTTATATTGCTACCAACTTTACATTGACTGGGTTTATGCATATCTAATGGCTTAAGAATTCTTATTTGCTTCCACATTTTATAGGGTTGGTGCTACTTATTCATGTTTTAGTGCCCCAAATAATAGCACAGTCAAAAGACTTATTTCATTCATTGAAATCTGCATTCATTCCTTTTTGCAACGTATAACCTGCACTCCTATGTTGATGTGCAAGTTTATAAGTCTTTGTTGACTTATTCAAACTTTGTTCTATGCACAGTTCCAAAATCTTAGCCACATCATTTTCATATTAGGCAACGCTTTAATGGACTCAACATTATTTAGAGTGTTATAAACATATAAACCTATATGCTATAATAATGCACACTTTATATATACTTTAGCAATGCTTATTTCACGTGCTATGCTTTTATTCAAAGAATTTTATATAAACCAACAATAAAATATGTTTATTATATATATATATATAGTAAACATATTTTTATGTGTGTGTATTACATTCATAATCTATATACATATATAAATATATGATTTACCAATTAAATAAATATATAAACATATATATTAAAATAATCGTATATATACAATTATATACATATATTAACATATATGTTTATACATGATTACACACACACACACATATATCTAACATTATTTTAATATCCTTACATATTTGCATATACATTTTCATTTCCATTGCTTGGCATATATACATGAAGTGTATATATACATATATATATGTCACCTCCGTCTAATTGATATTCCCATGCATATGGGTAATCCATCCATGAGCATGCATAGATATGTCTATCTATGTATACTCATGCTTGTATTTACTCATACGTATGAGTTTATTGTAGACATGTACGTATATACATATATATACATTTTATGTATATATCTCATCGATACAAATATAAACAAGCCAGGAAGGAATTTCACTCAACATAAAGACTTAATCACATTCCCAAAACACAACATTCATAGAACAAGATCATAACCAAATAGAGTGTGAGTGTGTGTATGCTTAGTTAGGCTTATTGAGAGTTACCATACCAAGTTCTTCTCCTGAGTGATACTTCCCCTCTCTTTTGGAGGTTTGAACCTGTTCCTACATTCAACTTAGTACACCATAACAATAGTTAGTAGATAACAATATATTCATATGCATCATATATTTCATTTACATAATCATTAAAAAAAATGAAATTGAATCAAACATTCATTCATCATATTTCCATCAACATTCATATACAAAACACATTCATATATATTAAAGCATTTTAACCAAACAAGGTAATAGTAAATAGGTAATAACACATGAGGTGTAACACTCAAGAGGAGTTTTATTTGCATAAGGACTAAAAATAAAAATTAAATGAAAATGTCCACTCACTTTCAAAATAGAGAGAGAATTAGTCTTTTCAACTGAAACCATAATTGAAAAAGACAGAAGAAGACATATAGAATTGAAACTCTACCCTAATAGTTTGATAGAGACATGCTTTGTGAAAACTGTCATGTTGGCTTACTTATCAATAAAAACTTCTTCCTTTTGTCATCTTATTGGATGATCTGGTAACTCACAATTGACCACTTTAATGATTGCTTATATTATTTCTTGTAATTGTCATGTTTTCAGCATTCTGGACTCTCCCCTGCAATCTTCCTGGAATCCTTTAGCTACATGCTGGTCAATCCAGTTATTGTAGGCTACAATTCTTCTAGTCACAAGAGATTAGTTTCACCTAAAGTATACACACATTTAACAATCATGAATTAAACATAGAATCATATTGAATTTTATACATATTCACACATTTATCCATGCAAACATCATCATATCATAATTATATTTCCACATATCAAATTCTAGCTTAGGATGCATAAAATATATAAAATATGCATAAGGTTCAGGAATTTCTGTGAAATAAGCATCTTGAAATGCTAAAATTCATAAAGTAAATGGAAGAAAACTAGTTATTATCTAGGCCCATCATTCCCCCTAGCTAGAGTATTTTCTTGTCCTAAACCAACTTTTTAAGGACAAAGGTTATATTGTAGAGTTATTTCCTTGAAATCTACTACAATGTCAACTCCCTTTGCTTGCCTCAAATAGTAGCCCTGGTAACATGAAAGCCTTGCTAGCCTAATATTCTTTGTTGGTTCCTCTTCTCCACCCTTCTTCCTTGTCCAATGAAATACTAGAAAGAGGAGAACAGGTGAATGAAAAGTAAGTGGAAACCATCCAAGTCCATTATCTCTAGCAATTTCTATGTGTTTATGAGATATTATGATAATGGCTACAAAATTATACATGAAGTGTGACTTCTTTTTCTTTGACTTAGGGGTTAGCTCTTCCCATCTCTTTTGTACAAAATTGAATGCTTGACTGATAGGTCTTGTAGGTAGTTGCTTCATTATGATATAATCATTAGCTATGATACTCATTATTTTTCTTCCTACACCTCTATAATCTAAGAGTTCTAA